>CAUYRH010040863.1:0-23200 GCA_963574655.1 Perodicticus potto
TTCTTCTTAGCAAAGTATCTCAAGAATGGAAGAAAAAGTATCCAATGTACTCAGCCCTAATATAGAGCTAATTTATAGCTTTCATATGAAGGCTAAAACCCAATTATAGCACAAGAATACAGGGAAAAGGGAAAGGGGGGGGAGGATGGGTGGAGGGAGGGCAATGAGTGGGATCACACCTACGGTGCATCTTAGTAGGGTACTGGTGAAACTTATTAAATGTAGAGTATCAGTGTCTTTAATATAGTGATTAAGAAAATGCTATGAAGGCTATCTCTCACAGTACGATCAAAATGTTTCTGATTGTATATGAAGCACATTCTGCCCTATGATTGCACCAATGTACACAATTATGATTTAGTAAATTATTATGAAAAAAATCATCAGACTAGTTTGAAAAACTAGCAGGCCAAGTAAACAGTGATGAAGAAATAATTAGGAAAATCTTAACTGAAAAACTTAGCATGAGAAAGGTGTGTGCAAAAATGGTCCCAAAGGATCTCACTGATGAACAACAGCAAAGGAGAGTCAAAGTTTGCCAAGACCTTTCAGAGAGGCAAGACAATGTTTGGGCCGTGTTAGCACTGGTGAAGAAACATGGTTGTACCAAACAACCCAGAAATAAAGCATAAAAGTGCACCATGAATGTCAGCTAATAGTCCACAACCAAAAATGTGCCATCAGTCCAAATCTAGAGTCAAATGATGTTGCGAACCTTTTATGACATCAGTGGGATTGTTCATTATGAATTTGTACCAACAGACAAATAGTTAACCAAGGGTTGAGTGCGTAAAAGTGTTAGACAAAAATGACTGAATTTTTGCCAACAACTCATTTCTCTTGAATCACAACAATGCACCTCCTCATACAGCAGTTTCTATGACAGTGTTGTTATCCAGTAAACACATACTGTACTAGAACACCCTTACTACTCACCTGATCTGGCCCTCACTGTTGTTTTTCTTTACTTGAACATAAAAAAACATTGAAAGGAAGACATTTAGATGACATTCAGGATATCAAGAGTAGTACGGCAACAGCTCTGATGGTCATTCCAGAAAAAGAGTTCCAGAATTGCTCTGAAGGGTGGACCAGGCATCTCAATGCAAAGCTTCCCTAAGAGAGTACTTTGATGGTGACCACAGTGATATCTCAGTTAGTAGCATTTTTCCTGGACTGAGTTCACAAATTTAACTGTCAGACCTCGTATACCATGAGCCATGCATTTAGTTAGAGCTGAGGAACATAGGAATAATTGCAAAATCTTCATCTTGTTTTACTGTGCGAATAAATATTAAACAAACAAAAAAGTATGTAATATAGTAAATAAAGTATGTAATATATATAATTTATCAAGTAAATTATAGGATAAGATAAGGAATGGATCTGTTGAGTTGTATCTTATCTACTCCTACAATATTTTTGCTGTAAAAGGATATTTCCTGTTGGGTATATGAAGGAGTTGGTTCTAAATACTATCCAAGTCTTAGAATTCAATTAGTAACACATATCCTACAAAATAAAAATTTGCATTTGGTTCATTTTTTTGTTCTGTTGAATACGTAGCTGATTGCTAACAATTTATTCTGAATAAAATCAGCAATTCTCTTGTTTTATGTCTATGATAATTTTAAATACATCATTAAATTCCCTCATTTCTTATTTGATATATCTAATAACTAAATTTAAGCCTTTATTTATGTTAGCCACTAAGTTGAATTTTAATATAACTTGCAAATATGTAACATTGAAAAGGTATTGCAAAAATAAACTGGCCTTCAGCTATTAAATATTTGACATATTTAACAATGCTTCATTCTTTGAAAATTAACTTTCTCTGTTTCTTATGTATAAATATATATGTGTATATATATGTTATATATGTAGCCATTTTCATGGCACAATGCTCTATTATGAATAATTCCTTGTACTCAAAACAACTTATTTCAGACCAAGATAAATATCCGTAAAATATTTGATCTATTTGTCCTAATAATAGTAGGTGAAAAAAACATATTCAAGGACAGAAAACAGAAAAGTGAATTTATATAATAATGTAATCCCTTCTGAAGTAGCTCCTAAAATGTTTATATGTGAGTTATATACATATAACTGTTATATTATTAACACAGATCCCCACTATATAATGTGAAGTGAGCTCAAAATATAACATTTGCAAAAAGAAGATAAAAGTTAAACAGAATATAAAGAACTGTTATAGTGAAAGTATGTATATTTCCAATAGGAAAGAAAATCCCTGTGCACCTATATGGGGCAATTTTGAATTGTGAAAAGGGACTTTGTCGTTTAAAATACAACCTCTAATGTTGTTGGTTAAAATTGCATTAGTTCCATCAATTTATGCTTTGTGGTTTTACATATGGCTGGCTATGATTACTTACGTGTGGGTCATAAAAACCCAGTGTGTTTTCCAAGCAGTCAAATTGCCTGTCAGCTGCTAAAGGGACAGAATTAATGAGAAACTTACTTTATAGTCTAAAGAATAGCAGCTGGGGTCTGCTTTAACAAGTCCCAGGAAACATACATGGAAGGGAAATCTTTGTGGCTAGACTTACATCCAGCCTCGTCTCTGAAAAGTTCTCGTTGCATTGAATAGTCAGACAAAAATGAAGGACATAGCAATAGCTTTATACATCATTGCTTATTACTAAAAAGGTAGAGTACAATTTTCTACCATAGCAAAGAGTACCAAGTGTTTATCAAAGCTTATTTCCTGGTAGGGAGTTAGACCACACTCCTCAGCCTCCCTTAATGCCCACATAAATCAATTCTTCATTGGAATATTGGAACAATGAATGTGTGCTACTTCCACCCCTGGACCACCTCCCTTTTTTGTGTTTTTTTTTTTCTTTTCTGAATTAATCCTCTGGATAAATGGAGGGAACTCAGAAGACCTGGAAGAGAATGGAATGGTAAGAAAGAAGGAGGCTGGAGTTTCATTTAGATCATCTGTTAATCGCCAGTATAGTTATGCTAATTGGAAAATTTTTAGATTCACTGTCAATCGTAGATGGCTATCCAGAATAATGCAAGCCCTTGGGATGAGAATTAACTTATTAGTAAAGATACCTAATAATCCAACAAGGAATGAGCAGAAGAAACCACGGAGGATATATGAAATCTATTTCAAGTTTATTTTTAATTTTTTATGAATTTGAGAGAAAGAAAATGTTACTGCCATTTAACTATGCCTCATGATTAGTCTATGATTCTTAAATAGAGTTACATATTTTGTAGGGTAGATGAAAGTAAAAAAAGAATGATAGGTAGTGGGGTGTGATTAAAGTTTTTAGAAAACTCTTATCAATGACTCAGATTTAAGTGTAATGTTTAAATAATTTTACTTGTACATCTTTAAAGAATGGAGCATTTGGACAAAATTCTGCCAGCCTAACAAACATGATAATGTGTATAATACACAGACATTTGATACGTTTTATTTATCAAAATCAGCAAGTTTACCTAAGTACATTACTACACGGTAACACCACACATCTACTTCCCACTTCTTGCATGTAAAATGATGTCATAACTTGCTAAGCCAATCAAATGTGGTGGCAGTATTATTGTATCAGTTCTGATCCTAGGCCTCAAGGAACCTTGCTTTTTTTGCACTTTTCAGAACAGTGCTACCAAGACCAGGCCTCTTCTAGCCTCCTTGAGGATGAGAGACAAGGTGAGGACAGGAATCCAGGCTTCCTGGACACTTTGGCCATATCGATGGGTGGAGGACCAACATGAGAAAGGTGCCCAGGTTGCACCTGGTGTCTCACTCCTGTAATCCTAGCACTCTGGCAGCCCAAAGTGGGTGGATCACTTGAGCTCAGGAGTTCGAGACCCGCGTGAGCATGAGTAAGACCCTATCTCTACCAAAAACAGCGTGGTGGGCACCTACAGTCCCAGCTGCTGGGGAGCCTGAGGCAAGAGGATTGCTGGAGTCCGAAAGTTTGAGGTTGCTGTGAGCTATGATACCTCGGCACTCTACCCAGGGCATTATTGTGAGACTTTGTCTAAAAAAGAAAAAAAAAATGCTGTCCCAACTGAACACAGCCCAATGTTGTTCCACAAAGTATAAGCAAATAAATAATTATAGTTCTAAGCCACTAAATTTGAAATGACTTGTTCTACTGTGAAAGATAACTGATACAAAGTTTATTATATAAGGCAAGTAAGTTAGTAAGTAAAAGATTCAGTGGCGTAAGAAGCTCAAAGCTTATTTTAGTTAAAATGAAGATTTTTTAAGAGCTAATTATAAAAATCACAAGGCATGATGATTACGAATTGAAATAAATGTAATATCATATTTCCTTAACAAATGAGTCCTAAGGGAAATACTGCTTACCAAGAATATGAAAATTTGAGTTATTAATTCTACCCAATTTTACACTCCCCAAGTATCATTGTATACACACCTTCCTGCTGTGTATACAATGATTTCATCGTTGTGATTGAAATGTAATTCCCGGCTCTGTGACTTTCGACTTGTTGGGCCAATTGGGATATTGTACTTTGGCCAATGGGATATTAGGAGAACTGAAGGTAAGGTAAGCTTGGAATTTGCTTGTTTGACTGGACTTGCTCTTTTGTGCTTCTCCTATTATTATGAGAACAGCATGTGATATTTCCAGATGGAGTTCTGAAATGAGATCTGTTCAGGAGACTTTTATTGTTTACCTACATTCCAGCACTTGAAGCACATCTTCCCAGTTTGAGACCATCCCACATCACTTGCAATCCATACAATGTCAGAATTAATGTAAGTCACTAGATTGAAGTATGTTTCTTATTCAGTATTGTAGTGAAAGTAACCGACTGATCCAAAGTCTCTACTAGACACACACACACGGACACATATATGTTAGACAAATGCAGGTGCAAAACATATATAAGGTTTTGAGTAATACAGAAAAAAATATCTGCTTTGTGGCATTGTCAATGCGTTGGGTTTATTTTGTTTATACAACAAGTCTGCTGAATAATCTGATCTTGAAAACAGTCAGAAGAAATACATTAACAGCTAAGAGTGGTGGTGTGTGCCCGTAGTCTTAGCTACTCTAGAATCTGAGGCAAGAGGATTGCTTAAACCCAGGAGTGAAAGGCTGCACTGAGCTCTGGTCACACCACTGCACTCCCGCCTGTGAGACGGAGCAGGTTCCATCTCTAAAAAAGAAGCAAACAAATAAACACGCTGTTATGTACTATGTTATTAGACTTTTAGGATCGATAGCTACTGCTCACTTAATTAAACAGTTACGTTATTATGACAATTTGCCTGTTAAAGTATCTACCTTCTTGGACTGAGCAAACTAATTTAAATTCATTAAAGCAAAAATGTTTCTAATAAAAGGCATAGACTTTTATGTCCTATACAATAAGTAGATATGATCTTCTACTTGTTTATTGATATAACATGTGGCTATGTGCTCAATTCCTGTAAATTTTCAGTTTTCAATTGATATTCAACTCATCAACGATAGTGCTCACCTATATTCAAGGTCAGACAATTTAGTTGGCAAACTCATCCTAGAAAAAGAACTGCACTTCCTTGCTGAATATTGTTCTGATCACCTTCCAGGTAGTCACTCCCCTTAGGAAACCATACACTGGTGCCAGTGCCTCGTACACCCTTCAAAGCAATCTCGGGACTCTTTCTGGAATGGCCGTCAGAGCTGTTGGGAACTTATCCTAGAAAAAATGCTTTGAGGGAAGGATTAGGTGCTGGTGTCGGTGGACAGGTTTCCCCGGGGGGGGGGGGTGTCACTTCAAAAGTGACTGTAGTGATATTCAGTAACAAGGTGTGTAGCATTTTTTTCTAGGATGAGTTCATGAAATTAATTGTCTGTTCTCCTACATTAGTGTTTTTGTAGCAAGAACGATGCACAGAATTATAATAATTTGGTAATTATTTATGCTTTCATTTACTCACTGTTGTATAAATAGAAGGTTATTTGAATACTTTTAATTGGAATTTTTATTAAGATAATTGTGTATTCACACGCTATTATAAAATCAGTGCATAAAGATCCCATGAACCATTTACTCAGTTTCCCCCATGGTAACATTTTTCAAAACTATGTTGCAATATCACAACCAACATATTGACATTGATATAATCTGCAAATCTAATTTCGATTTTCCCAGTTTTACATGAACGCATGTATGTGTAGACATGTGTGGGTGTTTATACTTAGTTCTGTGCAATTTTATCGCGTGTAGTTGTGCGTTTCCACCACTTCTATCAAGGTCCAGAGCAGTTCACTCTCCACAGGACCCTCGCACTCTCCTTTCCTACCCGACTCCCTCCCAGCTGCTCCATCCACCTCCTCCACCCGGGCAATCAATAATCCACTCTCACTTTCCAAGATTTTGTCATTGAAAATGCTATGTAAATGAAGTTTTACAGTATGACTTTGGGGATTAGCTGTTTTCACCCCACACAATGCTCCATTGCAAGTTTCAATATTTATTCAGTTTTTAAAATTTTTGAATAGCAAGTAGTCTGTGGTGTTAAATACCAAACTTTAAGCCTATTCAGGGATGTGTGGATTGTTTGAAATGTTTTGCCATTTGCTACGATCCTTCTTCTATAAGTTTTTGCATGAATGTAAATTTTCATTGTTCCAGAATAAATACACATGTGTGCATTTGCTGGGGTGTGTGATAAGTGAATGCTTAGCTGGTTAGGAAACTGCCAACTGTTTTCCAAAGTGGCTCTACAATTTACCTCACCAGTGGTGATAAATGAGTGATCCAGTTTCTAACTACCATTGGGTATTGTAACTATTTTTTTTAATTCTGGGAGTTATACAAAAGGACCTGAGTGTGGTTTTAATTTGAATTCTCTGAGGACTAAGGATATCGCACCTGTTTTCATGTGCTCACTTATCACCTCTACATCCTCTTCAGTAAAATGCCTGTTCACATCTTTCGTTCATTTTATACTTGAATTGTTTATTTTTCATTGAGTTGCAAGAGTTCCTGATACACTCTAGACACTATTCCTTTTCAGATATACAGTTTACAAATATATTCTCCTAGTATTTGGGTTTTCTAAATTTATAGTTAAAAGAAAAGGATGCAATTTAAATTGATGGTAAAATTAGTCTATCGCAGGGAATTAAAAGAGGAGAAATAGAGGAAGGAATAAAAAGAAAGAAGAAAAAAGAATGCTAAAAATAGAAAGATAAGCTATACTGAGAGGGAAAGACAGTGTCTGGCAGCGTGGTGGCACAGCAGGATTCTGTCTCTGTCGTCCAGAAGTTAACATTTATATAAGCACCCAACAAAGAAAAAGTCATGTTGTCTACATGGAAGAAAAGAGAATTAGATGAGTTAGAAATATCCCTTCATTTGGTTCTTCCTCAATGTTCTTTTGTAACACTTAATGCCCAGTAAGAACACAACAAATGCCTAGAGTTAGAACTAAACAGAGAAGTTTTGTTTTTATACGTGTTTATAAACAATACACAGAATTTTTGAAGGAAATGTTTTTGCTTAATATTCTGTTCTGAAAACACCCTCTAAAAATATTTTTAAAATTGAAATAAAAATAGAAAATTCTTCACTTAATGACTACTTATTTTTCTAAGGAATTTTTTTAAGTAGCAATACTCTTAAAATTAAAAAAAATATATGTCTAAATATCTAAGTGTTTTTATACTGTATTAGAAATTTTTCTCCCAAAATATTATTGAATTTTTGGTTAATTTTATAATCAGTAGTAGGTAAAGATCAAGAAAATTTGGGGAATTTTCATTAACTTAAAGATGGCTCAGAGGATGAACCATCTCAGAGAGTGAGCAGATCACTAGTTTGACATGATTTTAATGCAGTTAAGATGAGAAATGCATTAAAATTTATGGGCCGCTCTGTGCCTACATATCAAAAAAACAAAAGCATAAAATATATTAAGCATTTAATAAATGCACAAAAGTTTGGAAACAAAAGAACACATTTTATTGGGCAATAAAAATAGAATATTAGTTAAGGTGAAATGCATAAATAACATTTAGGAAGTCAGGAGATCTATTAGAATTATGAGAAAGGGTTTTGTAGTAATAGGAAACAAAAGAAATATGAATGCTAGCTTTGTGGTTTTGGACAATCTTCTTAATCTCCTTATATCTTGATTTTTCATCAAATGAGATATTTTGATATTATTGTATATAGGTTAAGAGGGTGAGAAAAAAGTGAAGTCAGAGATGTCTTTTATTAAAGAAGGAGAATGTGAGCTGGGCCGTGAGACATGGAGTTAAGACGAAGATGAACAAAAGCAGTCATGGGAATCTTTCATAGAAGTGGGAAGTGAAGATGTATCCTAAATAAAATATGGGCAAGAGTTAGATAAGAGGGAAAATCCATGAAGTTGTTTTAGGTAGAGGAAGGGCTAAAGTCAAGTCACAAAGAGAGTCTTGGCAGCAAGCGCAGGAAGGTAAAGGGCCTCTCCTGTCAACTGCGGACTTTGGTACACTGGATCGTAGGTCCCTTCTGAAAGTTTTGGAACTAGGTGTTATTGAGACAAATGCAACGCTTTGGCAAACCCTCGGCTGAAAAAGCCATCATTTCAAAATCATAACAAAATCAGAAAACATAGGCTTAAAACCCAGGTCCACAAGGAAAACAGCAACAATGAAATCCTCATCCATGAACAAGGAGAAAGGTCCTGCCAAGTATGTTTGAGGCCTTAGACAACCAACCAAGCTCAAAATCCATGAGCTCAAAAAGGTGCTTGAATTAATGTATTTTCCAATATTTAGCACTTTATTTGACAGGACCCAAGTCTTTCAACAGCAAAGTTCGTTCTACAGAGTGAACAATATTTCCAGGAAATAGACTTTTCTGGAAAAAAAAAAAACTGGGAGTCAGCGTAGACTCTCCCTCACAATGTAAGAATTTGGACAGCAAATGGAACGGAAAATCCTCTGAAATGTTTATCAGCAAGTGACCTGATCAGCTGTGATCCGTCACAGGCGCATCACGAGTCTGTAAATCCCGAATGTCCCAGGAAGCAAGTTTAAATGGATTTGAGATTACTGACACATTTTATTAAAGTTCCCTCATAACTCAGGGAAGGAAACTATAATACCCCAAATGTTGCACCTTTTAAAACTTCATAGGTTATCTTATTTAAAACAGAAAACTTTCTTATTTTAGGCTTTATTATAAACAGCTTAAGCCTCTAAGGTTTAAAAGCAGAGCTGAGAATTTTCGAAGACCGGTTTCGAGGTTGTATGCCATTTTTAGGGCACTGAGCTCTTCCTATCACAAACTAGATCTGTCTAAGGCAGTATTCCTGATAGCCTCCTCAGCTACCAGACAGATGATGTAATACAGCATCTCAAGACAGGGGGATTCAATGAGAATAGCAGTCCAAAGCATGCTAAAAATATTTAGAGAGTTGTACTTTAACGTTAGTAAAAAGGACATTTACTGTTACAGTCATCAATTTGGAAGACTTTGTTTTTAGGCAAAACACTTAGAAAATGATCCTTGCTTTGGGAGAAATACCCTTGTGGACTCAAATTTCCTAATTTGCAAACTTTGGTTGACCTCAGTTCTTTGAATGACCTTAAATGTGAATCTTGAAAGCTTGGGTTTCCCTTGTATTAATTAGTTTTACATACTTAAGCAGCATATGCAAATTTATGTAAATCAGTATTCTTTTTTTTTTTATGGAAAGTAATATAAATATGCGTGCCCTAGATTTCTTGAAAGAAATATAGTTTTAAGTTTCTTTAAAGAAATGTTCACTTTGCTCTTTCAGTTGTAGTGGGGGAAAAAATTCACCTGTAATACTTTTAAGTAACCCTAAAACAATTCAAAGCCCTGTAAGTAACTTATGTAGGAGTTATCTTTCGATCTTTGTTTTCTCAACTTAGGCTAGAATTTGATGTTCTGTTTTTATTAACTGGCTTTGATCAACTTCTTTGCCAAATATCCATCAGACAGGATAAAGATATCAGAAAGTTCAACTAAAATTACAAATACCATTACACATATTTCCTTATTATCAAGAATTTCTGGGTTGCTTTTTCTTTCTTTTCATAAAGTTTATTGATCTGTATTTATATTACATCTGTTAAACAAAATCTCTTCAAATAGATAAGACAAAATGAGTTCAATAGAAATGTACAAGGAAATACCACACTGGGCAAATACTGACTTGAGTCTAAGTAATATTTGGAAACAGTGGTTTATGTAAATTGTGGGAAAATCCTTTTTAAGAACAAATGTTTTATATTCTTATGACATAAGGCACACTGGGAATAGTAACATACTATGTGGCCAGGGTGGTCAATTGAATCTACGTTGTAATGGTAATTAGGATTGATATAGTCTTATCTATAACTAGAGACATTAACATACTTATTATGAAAGAAAACGTGTATTAAAAATACACATACAGGGGTGGCACTGGTGGCTCAAAGGAGTAGGGCGCTGGTCCCATATGCCGGAGGTGGTGGGTTCAAACCCAACCCCGGCCAAAATCTGCAAAAAAAAAAAAAAAAAAAAAAGAAAAAAGAAATACACATACACACAAAAGGCATACAAGAAACCTATAGGATCACACTTACGGTGCATCTTACAAGAGTACAAGTGAAAATTACTAAATGTAGAATATAAATGTCTTCATATAGTGGTTAAAAGGTCATGAAGGCTATGTTAAATAGTTCAATGAAAATATTTCAAATTGTACATGAAGTCAGCATATTGTGCCCCATGATTGCACCAATGTACACAATTATGATTTAATAAAAATTTAAAAAAAAAGAAAATATATCAACTAAAATTGTATGCAAAATAATTTTATCATTCTTGCATCATGAATCATGTTCAAGAATAACAACAATCTTCATTCATGAGGTATACTCTGCCAACAGGTAGTAAATGACAGTCTTCCTTGGTTTCACCTGAAAATATCTATTCTTTTTTATGTTACACTCTTGTTAGCATTTGAACTAGTATCTTCTAGTATCTGGACTCATGCACCAACTGTAAAGAATTCTGATTCGGTCTTTTTGCAATTAATAATATATTTCATATTGTTACATCACCATCACCTATATTTGGATACTTCAATTATAGTTGAATACCATGTCCCTAAAACATGATTAAATGATGTCTATTTCATCCACAGTTCTTAACAGTGAAGAGTCTTCTCTTTTATTGCTTTTCTTCACTTCATTCAAAAATATACAATACCTAGCATGAAACAAAAACAGGAAGTAGCCTATATTTTCAATGTCATATTGATACATTGTTCAATTACACAAAAGGATCACTTAATTCTCTAGGAGAATGGATCTGTGTTTGACTTTTCTATTTATCTAGTAGATTAGTAGCCAAATACTATGAAGTTACATCTTAATTTTTAGATTTCTATCCAGTAGAAAATATAATCTCAAAAGTTATGGTTTTAATGTCTCATAGAATATTAATTAGTCTTTTATTATGTACAACCATTTCCTAACATCCATATTTCTATGAAATTTAGTCCTTCAAAGTGTTTTGAAACCAGTTTTATAATTGTACTGGTTCTTTTATTCATTAATGCAAATAAAGTACTTGACATGTATCCTTTCTCTATTTGTAAGAAAGTCAGGTTTTAGCCCTTCGGATCCCAGGCACTACACCACCAGGGAACCAGGGTTCAGCCCTTTGAAACTACACTTTGATTATTCAGTGTGCTATTTCTTTCTAAGCTGCCCCAAATTACACATTTTTTAGTGCATTCATATAAGAATGAATTCTCCTTTAAAAAAAAAAAAAGCCTGTATCTAAAGCCTAAGTGTTTCTTCTCCTCCTCTCTAAAACCGTTATGCCACTAAACCAGGTTACGTCCCAGATGTAACCATTGTTACTACAGTCAAATGTGCATGTACAAATTTAAAGTAAATTTTAAAAGGTAAAATTTAAAAAATGTAAATGCACTTCTTATGTATTTACATATATTACATGTACCTATACCAAGTTAACTTATAGTAAACTGTGTGAAATAAATGGCTCTCAATGTCCCAAATGTCTTTCCATTTATTCCTCATTCTTAATAGCTGCATAGTATTCTAAGGTGGGAAATGCTATAACTTGTTTAAATATTCATTTACTAAGATGCTTTTAGGCTATTCCCAATATTTTATCATTATAAACAACACTAGAATGAACATTCTTGTAAACATTTTCCTGCCCATATTTAAAAATATATCTTTAGGGGAAAAAAAAGCAAGAAATAGAATTGCTAGACCATTTGCAATTTTGAATAAGAAAATGTATTTTTAGATTACAAAGGAACTCTCTTTCATTCCCATAAATAGTTATAAATACTAATAAATGTTAAAAACTTGTATAATATTCCCCAAATTCCTTGATGAGAAAGTTCAGTGGAGTAATATTTTCTAAGGATGAGATCCTAAAGTCATCAAGGAAGAGAGGTACAGAATATAATTCCTTTCAAAACGTGTCTGGTCTGTGGATACAACACTATAGTCATTTTTATCATAATTTTAAATGTTGTGGTTATTATTTAATCTTAAAAGGAAATCAAAGAAAACACTTCCTAAGAGTTTTCTTTTTTCTAATAAGAATTATTGGAAGTAGCGTATTTTAATCTGTTAAGACCACTATAATAAAAATACCGTAGACTAAATAGTTGATAAACAAAATAATTTTTTTTTCTCACAGTTTGGTAGGTAGGAAATTTTAAAATCAAGGCACTAACAGATTCATGATCTTGTAAGAGCCATTTCTCTTGTCTATGAATGATGCCTTCTTACTGTATCCTCACATGGTGCTGGTGGAAGTCAGATCCACTGGGCCTGTGTGGTTTGGGCACTAATCTTGTCCATGAGGGCTCCCCACATAGGATCTGCAGGGAGACAGCCGTGCAACGTGCAGCACACGGAGAATACTCGGTACATGTCTGTCAAAGAGATCGACTGTCGTTAACTGAATAATTCAATGCGTGGTTAATCGGTCAGTGTTCTATAGATGTTTTAAAAAGTACAGACTCTCTTTTGTCTTGAAATTGCACATCTCCACCTGTTAGTGCAGTCACATCTCCGTTGTGCTATGCCAATATTTGATCTGCATAGCTCTTTTTCAATCTATTTGATCTGTTGGTTTCTCAAAGAGGTGGGTAAACCATCTTACTCAGGTTTTAAATTCACTATTTTATTAGTAGTCCCTTTAGGGATTTTTAAGTATTTTTTTTTTTTTAGGCACGTGATAGTTTGTGACCATTGACTTATTTTAGTGTATTGCTATTTCTAACGGTATGAACTATGTCTCTTTATAGTAGATAGTATATACAAATTGCCTTTAATTTAATTTTATATATTTTTGTTTTGTTCTCTTTTCATTTAACCTGAGCAATTTTTGTTTTAAAGCATTAAAAATATTATGAATACTGATAGGTATCTTTATCATAGACAATGCCAACCCTGTTTTCCTCTTGCCATGTCTTTCTGCTGTTGTTTTAGTTTCCTTTCCTGTGTTGGATCGGTAGAGTGTCTACACTGGTTTTCCATTGTAGTGGTGTGGATGGTATGCTATCTTTTCATCTCTCATCAAATGTCAATAAGTATTCATAGCTGTCTCCTATCAAGACGGAATTTTTAGAATGCTTTTATTTATTTTGGCTTTATCACCTACCTAACCCATAGTAGCTATTATCTGGAAATTTCACTTTCTAATGTTTGATTTGTTTTAGTTTACAATCAGTATCTATTTATTTCACATCTCTGAGTCTTATTTCTTTATGACACTTTGCTGCACATATTGTGTTCATGGCTTAGAGCCTAAATTTATGGAATTAAATCCCATAAGCATTAATTTAATGATCTCATCTACTTTTCTTAAACTTAAAAAAAATGTTAAGTGTGAATGTGATAAATTCTCATTTTTTCAAACCAAAAAAATTCGAGGCTTAAACAATTATGTAGAACACATACTCTAAATATCAGAGATGTCACAGGAAAAAACTACTGAATTGCAAACTTAATAGTTAAGCATTGTAATCTCTACTTTAAACAGTTCTAAAGTTCATTTCTAGTCCAGTTGCTATAGAAACCACACTGGTTTCCTTTTCTAATACGTACTCTAATTTTCCTACATGCATGGGTTTTGTTGTTTGTTTTTGCTTTGCACTAAATGTATTATAGTATTATGGATTCAATCAACAAAAGAAATCAGTTTAGCTATTTCAAGCAGAAATGTAACTAGGATACAGGATTGTTGGAAGGCAAAAAGTTGGGGTGGCATTACCTAGATCAGGAATGACAGCAAACCATGAGTGCTACCACCTGCCCACACTAGTCAGTGGCAGCTACAGGAGTCCATATTCCTTTGCCGTTGTGACTTTAACAGTCCAGACTGGGCTTTCCTATTGCTGCCACTGTTATTGGAGAGAAAAAATATGCACCTTCTGTAAGTGTCTCTCGTTGAAAGAACCTCAACCAGAACTCTGGTGGCAAGGGAGTTTCAGAAACGCAGTTTCTCAGATTCTAACTTCTAAAATACACAGAAGTAAAGAAAATATCAGAAATAATACTAAGACATCAAACAAAAATTTTGCTTATCCAAAGATAGAGACATCTTTTTTCTTATCTCCTCCAGTTTATACCTTATTTCTTCTTTATATTCCCTTTAAGGCCACTGTTTCCATGAAGTCAGAGGTCATTTCTTAATAGGATGCAAATCCAGTGGTTTTTAAATTCCTGGTAGTGCCAGGTGTATTTCTGATTGTATGTAGTATATTTTTCTTTCTATTATAACATCTTAACTCTTCTCTTACTAGTCTGGGATTTAATCTGGAAAATCTTATCCTGGATTTAGCATAGTATGATTTAAAGTAAAGATAAGAAGTATGGATTCAAATTCTCCTTGTTTTCTCCTGATCTGAAATAGGTTTATATGACCTCATGGATGAATACTCAGCTGGAAAAAAAAATGAATTTTTTTCTTTTTCTATTTCAAAACATAAATTAGGTGCTTTTTTGACTAGAAATACCAGTGCAATAATTCTACCAAGCTTAAGTATCTGAAATCATGACATTCTGATATGGTGTTTATTATTAATAAGATCTACAAATGAGAAATAAAGAAATAAATCGAATAAAGAAATAAAGAAATCAGAAATAAATCAAATGAGAATAATTCTATAGCACAAATGCTTTTTTGAGTAGTTCATCAAAGAAGATTACATAGGAAGGATATAATGATACATATTTTGAAGTCAGATAAATGAAAGTCAGATAAATGGCTACCACATACACATAGCAACTCACTATAGATTTCTAAGATCTCTATCTCTTTTTTATCTAAAAAAAATAACTAACTAGTATTAAATAAAATTAAATTTAAATGTGTATTGTCTCACAATCCATTGATTTTTATTATAAAAATTATTATTATATATTGCTTCCATGGTTCATGGCACAGACAGAATCATTTTACCATCATTTCCTCAGTTAGTCCTTTAAACAACTCTATAAAATTATATCAATATTCTTATTTTATACATTAAGAAATAAATGTTTAGAGTTCAAGTAATTTGTCCAAAGTTCCTTAGAACATTGGTGATAGAGCCATGGTAATAGTCACAATTCTCTCTGTAGATGAAGTATTTAATCATTATCCTACACATCAGAGTAAAATGGCTCTACCCAATAGCAGCAAAAGCAAGAAATGGAAAAGTAATTGAAACATGGGTAAAGCCCGAATCATAAAATATATTTAACTTTTTAAACTTAAAATATGTGTGTATATTTTTCCAGTCTTTATGGACTATTTTCTTGCATAAAACATAACATATTATTCATCTACCATCTTTAGTTTTGATTCCTTAATGCAGAGCAAGGAGCAAGTAGTTAGAAAATCAGAGAATTATGAGACCATAGTTTTTCCCTCTGACTGTCCAATGGAATTTTCTGAGCTGATGAAAAGTTTCATAACTGTGTTGTTCAGTTTGGTAGCCATGAATACTTGCTATGCGGCCATCAATCACAGAGCAGCTTGGGAACTGAATTTTTAATTTTATTTTATTCAAAAGGACTTGAATTCAGAATAGTGTGAATGAGGCTAGTGGCTATACTATTGAAGCTCCAGATCTGTTTGTTCCCAATTATCTTCTCCACATCTCTCAAATAATCTACTATTTCAACATTCACATATCAATTTAATAGAACTTTAGAGAGTTATTTGACTTATTAGTTTATTCAAAACACTGAGATTTTTTCATGAGTAGAAATGCCAACCATTTTTACACTTTTCTGTTTTTTGGCTTTTTTTTTCAGTTCATGCAATATTTAACACACTTAGATTTACCCAATTTCTATAGAAAGTTACAATGGTATAAAAGGTTGTGGAACAATGATACTGACTCCTGGAAAGGACACAACTTAACAGGCAGAAGCCAAGTGGCCTAACATAGCAGAGGCAGTGTAATGGCCGCCATATTGTATGCTACAAGTCTCTGTAAGTATGCTTTGGGTGAATGGCTTGAATGGTAATAAAATAAAATAAACTCCACTGTATCATGACTCTTAACTGTTGAGGACATACCTTCAGCAAAAATCAAATAAATAAATAGAGAGATGAAGTAATATATAAGAAAAAACATGGCAGTATAAGTCATTTACACACCAAAAAACATACACTTATATGTGATAAAGTTCATGAAAAGTGCAAAATTAATTCAGAAATTCCATTAAAATCACTGTTGTCTTAGTTATAGAACTTCATTTGAAAAACATATTACACGAGCCATTCCCATGCTAAGCGAAGCCATGCGGATACGAAAGAGAAAAATCCTACTGATGGGCTTCATAAAAAATTCCCCAAAGCTGCCTGCTGTGAGGAAATGAGTGGCTTAAAACGAATCCCAGGTAGCTCTTTCCCTCCGTCCTCAAAGTGCCCTCTCTCCGATAACTACACCTGCAGAAACAGGTGTAGCCAGGTTATAAAAGGCAGCTTGATTGGTCATGTGCCAGATCAAAGTACAGCATATATTTGAAAAGAGAAAAATGTCTGGAAAATAAGAGGCTTAAACAAACGTGGCCCTGGGGGCAGTAATAACAGATGTACTGATAATTTATGAATATTTTACTATGAATGCTCTCTTGTTCTTCAATTAAATGAGGAATTGCGTAGTGCCAGACACCATACCACAATGCCTGATGCTTATTCAGAATACATTGCAAAAATAAAAATTCTCTGAAAAATTCAGAGAACTCAGGAATGCATGCTTGTTAGACTGATTCCATTCATTTCAATGAGAAATGCTTGTATATCCACATGAAGGTGTACATATCTACTTAAACAGAGATTTAAATAAAAATTATTTAATAACTCTCGACACAATCATAGGGTATGCACACCCAGACATAATTATAGAATGGGGAAATTGTTTCTGCTGCTCCATTGCCTCTATTTTTTACCATTTGAGGAAAAGTTAGTGTCACAACTCTTAAGAGAGGGGAGTTGCTAACAGTTGCTTGGGGCACTGCACAGATAGGTCCTCTTTAATCTTCTCCAAACAGCTGCACTAATTAGGTTGTACTTTGTATCTAGGCCTGCATACAAATAGGCCCTAACAAGAGACAGTCCTGAAGCCCTTCTGTTCCAATACCTCTTGTCCATCAAAACAACTCAAATCTGAATCTCCACAACCAGTCATGTTATTGTATCCAATTAAAAGAAGCTGAATAGTCTTCAGATTTGTCTAACATAGGTGCTTGCTGGGACTGATTCTGAAGTAGGGAAAGTGAAAAAAGAATAGTCTTTCCAAAACACCCATGAAATAGACGAAAAGGTTTTCAGAGAAAACAGCATGGATCAGTACAGTATCCAAATTAGTAGGCTCACCAAAACGTTCCAAATGACTGTTAGGGGACCTTGAACGTGACCTGAGCTTTTCAATAATTAGAATGCAATTCAACCAGAAGATTCATGTATTTAGTAAAAAGCATCTAAATACACAAAATATTTCTTATGACATGCTAGTTCATGTGCGCTTTTTTAAAGGAAGAAAAAGATTGAGTTGTTGAGAAGTGAGGAACGAGTTCCCAAGGTTGATAGTATCCAACTGGCGCTTTATCATATATAATAGTTTTTCATTTTGACAATTATTTGGAGAAATAAAAAAAATCATGAAGAAAGGGCAACATTTTGATACTAAACCAAGGGCTGGAGTAACCATAAAAAGTAGAAACACAAACCGCGTCTGAAACTCTGGTCTCATCTCACACAGTGTCTGGATCCGACTTTGAATAACCCGTCTTTGTTGGTTCCCATAGCAAACTCAAGTAAGTGGATGTTTTTATTTTTAAAATCTGTAATTATCTACCAAAAGAAAGCCTATACAGCAGAAAGAGATAAATGCCATTAAGAAAATAGTTGGGGTAGCAAGTATTAACCTTGGGCTGTAGAAAAAGAATCCTTTCAAAATCATTAGTCAAATTCCTTCTATTTCGAATCCAACTCCAGCCCAGTTTCAGCTCTCTGCTGTATTAAAGATTTATTTTAGAGTTTTATGGCAAATATTGTTATTTTTTAAAAGGTTTTATCAAAGTAAATTTATAGTCAATGGTCAAAAGCTTATTTGCTCTACAGTTAGTGAAAATAATGCAACCTCTGCTAGTAAATTATTTAAACTCCCCAAAAGTCTAATATGTATTGGTAATCATTATAGATCATAACAATAAAATGACAAAAACTCAGATTTATATTTTATTCAAAGAAATTTCCCCAAGACTTCAGTCACATTATTCATTTATTTTTCTTTTTTCTTTATTTTTTGTCTTGTTTTTCAATAGAAGTCTCACGGGTTGATAAATTGCACATCAAAATAAGTTCCTGCTCTTATTGTTCAAGGTCTTGGAGGCTCATTTAAAAATGTTTTTCTTTTACTTGTTTGCATTTTGTTTTGTTTTGCTTTGTTTTTTGGTACCTTCAATATGTGCAGAAAAGCAAACACACAAGAACATTTTGCTCAATTTATGATAGCTATTTGATGTCATTTAAAAATTTAATAATGCTTCCTAAATTGCTATGTGTGATTACATAATAATACTAAAGAAACATGTATTAATCTTTCTTTTAAAAAAGAAAACAATTTTCCATAGGAAATAATTATCTCTATACTACAAATTATAAATATGCACAGCCCTGAAGGTGAATATTATTTAGGTAAACAAGCTTAAAGTCAAATAAGTATGGTCATAAACTTTAAACTAATTTCCACACTAACGTTTACTTTTGTACAGTCTTTTAAGTCAATTGAGCATGTTGTATTGCTAACATTTTTATAATATGTTTCCCCCAGTGTTGTTTTTTAAAATATAATCATTGACTGTATCAAACACTGGAGAAGGGATTGCATTACATAGGAACTGTGTGCTGAAAATTCTTCTGTAATAATGAACTAAGAGATAAGGCATTTACTAATCTTAGAAATAAACAAAAGCAAAACAATACAAAGCACCTTTTTAAAAAAGAAATATTGTATGAAAAGACACAATTTGTTTCCTATTAAAATATTGACTATTACAAGAATGGTTTAAACTTGTCTAACATAAATATTAGTTGTAGAGAAAGATCATCATCATTATGCTAATAACTACCACTAACATAGTGGAAAGTATGAGTATGGGTGATTCAGTGGGAAACAAACTCATTTATAGCCAAGCTGAAATGAAACTAATAAAGATGTGATAGTTATTATTGAATTACAGGGCATTTATGAAGCTGCAGAAATATGTTTCAGAACCTATACAGCTTGCTTGTTATTCTAGCCATATATATAATGAATCTACTTTTCCTCTATAGTTTTCATTTTGAAGCCCTAAGGAAGAAGGTGACAGAGCAGGAACCAAAGGCCTCATTGACATTTCAGAGCAGGTAAATTGCAGCTCTTAGCAATAGTTACGGTTGGGCTTATGCAGTTGTCATTTTAATTCAGCAAATAGTAATCTGTATTTTTGTAGGTGCTCAGTATCATGCTGGACAAATTACATTTGTATCCATATTATATACCTACATATGTAAATAAAGAAATGGGCCAAATTCTGGGCTGCCATATGGGCATAAAGCCTAACTTGTTGTTAAGATTTTTTCTTTCTTCATGAAATAGGTTACTGTTGGTTCAGGGTAGTTGACTTTAAAATAGCTGGACACGTTAACTCAGAGTTTGATTTCAAGAGGCTTCATAGGCTCAGTCTGCTTTTCCAAGTTTTGACTAATAATAGATGGACGTTTTCTAATTTTTAAGTATAATCTGCTATTAATTGAATCACCATTTAACAAATATTTAACTTGCCCTAATGACCTGAAAGAGAACATACCTGGAAATGAGGTTGAGTTTGAAGTGGGACAAACACAACTGCCGACCCTGAAAGCTCTGTATTTGAGATGTGATAGTGTCTCAATGAAGGAAAATAAGCCTCCTGATTCCATTCATATCACTTTAAAATCTCATGTTGACATAAATACACAAACTACGTAGGTAAGAAAATTTGAGCCAGAGGACTTCTAAATTTTAAAAAAGAATTAGAATCTAAATTTGATACAAATATATAACATATGCAAGGTGTATGTTAGATATTGTGAAGAACACAATTATTGACATAATTATTCCCAGTTTACTAAGCCTCATTTAATTGTAGTAAAAATTTGAAGTTTATAGGTATAGATATTGAGACCAATAATAATTTGAATGAAACTTATAATTGACATATGTAGAGAAACTTGGTACAGGTTGTTTTTCTTTTCATTCTTTTTTTTTCTACTTTATATATTTCTTTTTTAAGGCTAATGAAGGAGTCCAGGAAATTTCAACTCAAAATATGACCCTTTGGTATAGATCAATAGGCCTTGAAAGGGACTTTTTGTCTTTCCTTATAAAAAAAAAGACCCATCAAAAAGAAAAATTGACTTATCTTCCCTTCACTGGTTATCTCAATATATTACAGGAAGAAGATCAAGAATGCAACCAGACCTGGCCCAAGTCATTTTAAATATAATATAGTACATAAATTTCTGGACTCCTTTGGGTATCCAGTAATCACTTCATGATTCTTCTGTGGAAACAGTAAAGAAATCTCTTTCTCTTATTAATCTACTTTCCAAGGTGAAGGGGTAGTTTCCCCTAACCCCAGTGCTAGCCTCCAATCAAGGATATTTTCAATTCCCTCTTTAGGTAGTGCCTTTCTTTCAGCCAGTAACTGACTCAGGGTGCTTTAGCAAAAATACCATAGACTGAATGGCTTATACACCACAAAAACTCTATTTTTCATAGTTCCAGAAGGTGGGAAGTCCAAGATAAAGATGCTATCAGGATCTCATAAAGCCCCATTACCTGGTTCACAGATGGCTTCTCTCCATGGTCTCACATGAGGAAAGGGGCCAGGACTTCTTTGATAAGGGCGCTAATCCCATTCATGAGGGCTCCACCCTCATGACTTACTTACCTCTCCCACAACCTGCCTTCTGATACTATCATTTTGATAATTAGGATTCAACATAGGAATTTTGGAGATTATAAGAATTTTAGAACTCCTTCAGATCATATCAGTCCCCCAAATTGAGTCCCAATATGCAAAATCTTGTTACAGTAAAGAGTGTGTTGGTGTGTTTGAGGACTTAGATGTCAGTCAGTGGTAGTATTAGAGTATTCCCTGGCATAATGCTCTGAGTACTCCTCCTTAATTAAATTTAAGTGTTTTGATATTAGTGAATAGCCTGGGCTAGGAATTTGTGTAAAGATTAAGACAAGGGAACTTCTTTATCATGCCACTAACAGTGGCCTACGTTCTCTTTCTCTCCTAATTTTTCAGAAGTTCAGATAAGCAAAGTTGAGTGACATGGGACTTTACCACCAGTGACTCCATTTTGGTTTGGTCTGTTGGGGTCTAGTGTAAAAGTTCAGTTCCTAACCAATAGCCTATAAATTTTATTATATTTAAACCAGTCCCTACAATAGCAACATATTCGCTTATGTCCTCAAATCATATTTATGCCTTCTACTAGTCAAAAACTAAATATACGTAAATTCAGCTTCTCTGTCTGCTAAAAGCTCATAGTCCAGTATAAGAATATGTGATGTACGTAGCATTTTAGGCAAACTTGCTTTTAAAGATATTCTGGAAGCACTGATTTGGGGCTACTCTATCATCCTTGAGCCATTAATCAATGAGTTGACATCTATCGTTTTTGCTTTTCTCAATTTTCTTTTCTTTTTGTGAGAGACAGGTGCTCACTTGGGTGCCCAGGCTAGAGTGCAGCCATATCATCATAGCTCACTGAAACCTCAAATTCCTGGGCTCAAGCATTCCTCTTGCCTCAGCCTCTGCTTCCCAAGTCATATGCATCCACATCAAGGTAATTTTTGTATCATTTGTAGACATAGGGGTCATGCTCTTGCTCAGGCTCATCTTGAATTCCTGACCTCAAGCCATCCTCCCTCTTCAGCCTCCTAAAGTACTAGGATTACAGGTGTTAGCCAAGGTACCTGACCTCAATTTTTTTGAGGGGCAATTCCCTTCACCCACTGCATGTAGTGTGTGAGTATTGTCAATGAGGACTTCTTGCCTTGTTTGGAAAAGAAATAGTATGAATAGATTATGCAACCATTTAGTAAAAAAACTAAATAAGTAAAAATGATACATTATATATTGGCTTAAAATGAATGAAACATCCTTGGAAAGAATTTTGAGTATCTTCTATCACTGTTTGCTTCAAGAAGAGAAAACTGAATCGTTAGAGAACAAGGATGATTGAAGTCCTGAATTTTTTTTGTAACATTTTGAACCATGTACATTTACATAAAATAGATATATGTAGCCTATTCAAAAATAGTTTTTAAAAATATTTCAAAGCCTAAAGAAAAAACAAGCAAAGAAAATGGAAGTTTGAAACAATATGACAGGATCAAGACTCTGTAAGTCTTAACTGTATGGACTTGATAAATGATCATTTTTTTTCTTTAAGACTTTGAAATTTCATACGGTTCAATGGGAACTTTTGATTGATTTGAACAATAGTTGGAATGTCGTAAAAGGAGAGAATATAGGCAAGCAAATAATTGCTGACTGTTCTTACCAACTAGTTATCCCTTACTGTTGTTTACCGTTAGAGTTTCCAGTCTAGTAAACTCCATTTCTGTTTAACAACCTGGGTATTCTACTTT
>CAUYRH010040864.1:0-41969 GCA_963574655.1 Perodicticus potto
TTTTGAAAAGAAGAACTTTTGTTTTATTCCACTGTCTGATTCTTACTGATGGGCAAGGATGGGGTGGATCAGAGGCATTGGATACATTTGTGAATGAATGAATGAATGAATGAATGAATGAAAGCATACCAGCATAAGTTAACAGAACCACCACGAGAAGGGAATAAACTATGAGTCAAATGTCACTGTATTCAACTTTTTATTTAATGGTGACAATTAAAACTTTATGTACAAAAAAGGGGTGAGGGAAAGGGACAATTGAGACAAGCTCTTAGGCTTGGGGTCATGGTGTGTTTTACTGAGAATGGGAAGTCTCCAGTAGGAATGGATTTGGAGTACAGTATTGTGTTCTGTTTTCAGGGGTTCTCCCCCTCAGCTCTGTTCACATTTGGGGCCAGGAATTCTTTGTGGGGGGCAGCTGTGCTGTGTGTGCATGATGTTCAGCAGCTTCCCCGGCCCCGCCCACTAGATGCCAGCCCCACAGTGACTATCAACCCCGGTGCCGGGAGAGGATCTTAGGTGTGCCTTGAAAAATTTTAAAGATCATTAGTGAATTTTCAAAAGAATTTCAAACCACAGTAAGTATATTCTTTCTTAAACTTTTTCTGTATGAACATAATGTAAGTGTGCTGTGAAAGTTTAACTATTGGCCCCAGAGTGCTGCAAGATAAAAGATGTTGAAAAATAGGGCGGTGCCTGTGGCTCAGAGGAGTAGGGTGTCGGCCCCATATGCTGGAGGTGATGGGTTCAAACCCAGCCCCGGCCAAAAACTGCAAAAAAAAAGTTTGAAAAATACTAGGGTAGCACACCCCCTTCCCATGTGTGACCCCCAAAATATCTCTAGATTTGCCTAAATGCCCCCCTGTGACCCTGGGAGAACACCAAGGATTTGGGGACAGGAGTGTCAAGGATGGAGGGGGGCCTGAGAGAGGCGTAGATTGTAGCAGATGAGATTTTAGAGTAGATATTCAGAACTTTCTGGAAAATGGAAGTATCTTCAAATGTATTATGCTTGCTCTCAGAAATTATAAAGTCAAGAACCAAGAGCTAGTTGGACACCCCGTGACATGGAGAGAGGGGAGGTCCTCCCTGGGAGATGTATTTCAGGCACTGAGCATTACTTAACAACTCTGGGCCCGTTTCCTCACTTGTCACATGGGGCTAATAGCAGCTGCCTCCTAGAGCTGAGATTAGCTGCATGTATGGAAATATCTATACAAGCTACTTAGCACAGTGTCTGCCACAAGGCAGGGCCCGGGAGAGCATCGTAATTGCTGTTACTATTATTCATAGCAGGTTTTATGTTGGTATTTCCCGCTGGGAACTCAGAAACTAAGAGGAGGCCCCCTAACGCCTTTTTGAGTCTATCATCCTAAATGAGATCTGCGCAAGCCTTCCTGAGGCAGGATTTGGGACTAAAAATGCCATTGTCTAGGCAGGGAGAGGTGGCTCACACCTGTAATCCTTATGCTGGGGGAGGCCCAGGTGGGAAGACTGCTTGAGCCTGAGGAAGAATGAGAACTGTCTGTACTGAAAATAGACAAATTATCCAGGCTTGCTGGTAGGCTCCTGTGGTCCCAGCTACTCAGGAGGCTGAGGCAGGAGGATCACCAGAGCCTAGGAGTTTGAAGTTGCTCTGAGTTATGATGATGATGATGCCACAGCACTCTACCTGGGGTGACAGAGTGAGACTTTGATCAAAACACAAAATAAAACAAAAAGCAAACAGCAAAGCGAAAGCAACTGTCCTGCCACAAAAAAGGATAGAACAACCCTGTCGATATTGTTATATTTTAGCCCAAATGTAAATGGTAGCCTGTTCGTGGCACGGACACCAAATGGTTGTTTAATAGCTGAAAGGACTCACCTAGTTAGATACATCGGGGCTTCACAGAGAAACACAACCTTTCAGCATAGAAATACTTCATTTATTTTATTTTATAATTTTTAAAAGAATGAAAATACAATGTAGCATTCCCTTCCTGGCTTGTATAAGACAGCCACTATCTCAGATTCATGGTGTATGAGTAGCTGTCCAGCAACCAGTTACGTGTGTACTTATCTTGTCCCCTTTCCACCAACGAAAAAAATGAGGCACAGAGAGGGTGGGTGCTTGACAAAGTCACACAGCTAAGTGGCAGGGTAGAAGTTTCAACATTCAAGTTCTGCCTCTGTGCCTGAACTTTTAACAGCTGTACTGTACTCAGATCATGTGAAGGGTAAAGGGGAAAATAATGGGCACATTCCAACTTCCAGGCCACTTCCCTGTTTATCAGCCCTTGCCCATGTTGTCCATTTTATTTTCTTCCAGACACACATCTGTTGGTATTCCATTTCATAACAATTCTTTTCACCTTTTTTATTTTATTTATTTATTTTTTGCTTTGAAATTTAGAAACAAATATTTATTTGAGATCTGAAATACAATTCCTAAAATATCAACTTCTCCAGAAAACCATGGCTACACAATAATGCATTGCCTCTATCATGTTAGAACGTGCATTAGACTCAAATACAAAAACCATGAAACAAATCACCATCCTTCAACATTTTGAGCAAAGATAGAATGCCTAAGGAACAATATAGATGGACTTGCAGAGGATGGGCGGTTTTACTTCAAGCACCATAAAAAAAAAAAAAGAGCACAAATGCATGGGTTTTCGGGTATATACATCAAGTCGAACCTTTGGCACTAGGAATCAGGGCGTTTTTTCACATAGCATTAACACATATTAGAAAACTGTGTAGTGTCAAAGGGTTAGAACCATCAGCATTCAAGCAATGTTGTCAACTAGGCAATAAAACGTTCTACTGAATGTTTCATCTTTGTCTAATTACTTCATACACTGGTAGCAACTTTGAAACAAGAAAAGGAGCTTTACTCCTTTTATTTTCTGTTTAAAACAGAACAGAATCCAAACTGAAACAGAAGCCCTGTTGTACATTAACAATTTTAAAGAACATCAATTATACAAGAAAAGGACTAAGAACAAAAAGTGTTTACAGATTCCAGACTCAGAACAGTGAGTGGTCAGTAGACCCTCACAGGGCTTTGCCGTGGTACTCAGCAGAAGCCACTTTGTAATCACTGGCAGTAAACAGAGATGCAGAATTCTTTGCCAGATATTTTAGGAATCATGCAAATAGCCCAACAACAATGCAAGGCTTTTCTCATTAAGAGGCGAACAGGCCAACATTACTCCGATTCTTACAAATAATCTCAGTAGGTGTGGTGCTCCATAAACCTGGGACATCGGTGCGTCAGGGTGAGCCAAGAGGATGTGAACATACTGGGGCCTCTCAAACTTATAGAGCAGCTGAGTGGCCAACATCACACTGAAATATTCTTTTAATCCGTCCATGACCTATTTATATTCCTTATTATCAACATTGCCCTGCGACTGCTTACAATCTGCATACTCTTTAAGAACTGCATCCACATTCTTTGCAGGCAGTTGGAAAAGCTGCTTCTGCCTAGTAACTGAGTCCCAGTCTTCAACAAAGCCATGGTTCTAATTCTTCAGGAATCCTCACTGTAACTTCCATTCTATTCTTAAATGGCTCTTCACTTTCAACAGTTGGATCTGCCCGGGCCCTTTTCTTCCGTGGGGGCTGAGGGGCTTCGCTGGTACTGCCACCATCTCCATTTCCTATTTGTTCTTTCTTGTCTTCCTCACAGAGCCTGAAGGGGGATGTGCAGAGAGGCCCCCCGTCTTCCTGGGAGAGCTGGCTGAAGAGTTTTCTGCTGCGGACCAGCTGTCTTCCTTCCAGAGGAGGCCTCTCTCATCTTATTTCTCTGCACGTTGCTTCTCGTTGGCTCTTTGGAGTTGTCTTCTTCTGCAGATTATCATCAAGGAGTTTGAGAACCCTGCTTTCTGGAACTGTTTTTATTCCAACCAACAATCCTCCTCCTTTCCCTTCTAAGAACTGCTAGTGATTTTCCAGATGGAATCTTTCCCTGATGGAATCTTACAGGTCTGGAAGGATGAAGTGGGAGACAACCCAAGATTCTGTGATCGGGGACGGTTCCGCAATCAGGATCAGATCTCCTGATCCCTACTACAGAGCAAACTTAGCTTTTCTGATGGTGACCTGGAAGGAGAATCCAGTTCTTCCCAGCAGATGACTTGAGATCACTGCCCTTCCTCCAACCACCATAGTCTTTTGGCTACTTTTTTTTTTTTTTTAAGAAAGAGAAACTTCTTTCTCACTACTTTTAAAGGAATTCAACCTGATTTATATGGAATAAACCAGTGAGGTGAAATATAGCTATTGTCAAATTTTAAAATACAGATGAAACTAATGATTGATTTGAAAAAACATAAGTAGAAGTATTTTATTTTAAAAAATTGGAATTCAGCTACCACAGAAAAGTTACCCATCAGATAGTTGCTAATTACTCATGAAAAACAAACCGAAATGTACTAATAAAATGGTATGACTGCAGAAAGATTTAAGAGCTGTTTTAATTACCAAGTACTCGGGCAGACGTCTCCAATGGCATGGACATGAGGCAAGTATGGCCACATAGTTGGTCATGTTCCTGAAGGTACATGAATTGCTTCTCATATACTAGAACAAGGTACACAGGCCCAGGCAACACAGACATTGGAGTTCTAATTCTGCTCGCTTCCTCTTGGCTGAGTTCTCTGCAGCAAATCTCTGATGCCTTGAGTGGTGTTAGCTCAGTGTGCAAAGGGAGGATGCCAGTTGCATGTAATCACAAACATCCTTTGCACATTTCCTAGGCTATGATCAACTCTCCAAACAGGAAGTGAAACCCCCAACAGCCCAGTAAGGCAGAGAATGTGCATGTATTCTGTGCCTACAGCTCCCGGGCATGGAGCTGAGCCTCCTGAGAGTCCAGGGACGCGATGGCACTCCTCACTCTTCTCTACTTCTGAGGCACAGCAGGTCCCAGAGATGACTCAACTGGGAAGCAGCAAAGTAACATCCACAAACCTGTTCTTTTTATCCAGAGAGAACATGGCAGACAGCTATGTGTAATGAATGTTCGATGTCCCAGGATCAAATAAAAATAGCAGCTATTTCCACAAAACAAGCAAACAAACAAACAAAAAACAGCTCTTAGTGAGGAAATTTTAGAACTAGGGAGCAATATCTCATTGACTTATTGATCATGCTTTCAAGCCTAGAAAATTTCATCCCCATTCTCTCTCTCTCTCTTTCTCTGTCTTACACACACACACACACACACACACACACACACTTCTCCATTCTTGAACACATTAAGCACAGTTGCCATTGTCTATTCAGACTAACTAACAAACTTTGATCACAGTGGGGCTGGAGACATATTAAAATTTCAGTGTTGAATTGGTGCCTGTGACTCAAGGAGTAGGGTGCCAGCCCCATATACTGGAGGTGGCAGGTTCAAACCTGGCCCTGACCAAAAAATTCAAATAAATAAATAAATAAATAAATAAATAAAATTTCAGTGGTGGACCATGCAATGTCCCAGGTTCCATTTTCATAGAAAGGCTAAAAACTTGCTCACTCATACATCTCTACTGACTTCTTTTTCTTCCTCATCAGTGGGTTCTAGGCACAGAGTTCATTTAATTTTCAGGCAAAAACTCACTGATCAGCCTGAGACATATTGAGAGAGTTGCTTCCAAGTACCACATAAAACTCACTTAACAAATCTCCAAGGGTCTGTTTGAGTGATACATTTATCAGCCAGGCTGCTAACCATTCAAAACATTGAAATCTGCCTTCTGGTAGGAAAAAGCAAACTCAGGCTCCCATACTCTCCTCAGAAATTATGATTTCCTTCCTTTCACCTTCCTTCCAAAATAGTTTCAAGCAGGGAGTTTTTATAACTTTCTATATGTCACACCATATGTAAACTATTGAAGTATACTTTTTCTCTCTTTCTAAAAAACCATCCAAGTTTTTATTTGAAACCATAGATACTCATTTTAATTTCTGTAGATTATTCCAATTTATAGATACATAGCAATTTATACTATTCCCCAGCTATGGTCACATTTCAGTTGTTTCCAATTTTTTGCTAATGTGAACAATCACCCCATGTTTATTATGTCTGAGTCTAGGGCACTTAAGGGCAAGACTTTCTTTATGATGGAAACCTAGGCATGGATTGGCTGGGCTCTACACAGTATGATCTCTCCGAGATAGTGCAAAACTGTTTTCCAAAGAAGTATACCAATTTTCACACCCACTACTAGTACACAAAATTCTTGTTGATGCACATTACTTACAACCCATGCTTTACCAGAAACCTTAATTTTATGCAATCCAATTTGGAAATTTTTATTTTCCTAATTCCTAATAAGGTAAAGCACATTTGCACATTTTTTGAACACTCATATTTCCTTTTCTAGAAAATGTCTGTTTATGTTTTTTGTACTTTTATTTTGCAGAGGACAGTGCTCTTTTTAATTATTGTTCGCATGTGTTCTTCATATATTTTATTTCATTTCTCTTTTTGGATTAGTATTTTTAATTTAATTTTTTATTAAATCTGTATACAAGGAATATAGCAGTGGCTTGGGATACAAAATCAATACTTATTTTTTAATTAAATTTTTTATTAAATCTGTATACATTTATGGGGTACAATCTGATGATTTGATATACAATGTGGAATGCTTAAATCAAACTGATTATCATAACCATCACCTCACTGACTTATTTTGTGTAGTTGTTTTGAAATGTACCCTTGCATTGTGCACGTTAGGTGAGACCCCACCAAATGCCCTCCCTCCTCCTTCCACTCATTCTTCCCCCTCCCCTCCCTTCTCCTTCCTCTCTCCTCCTTCTTCCTGGATTATATTTCTGTTTTATCATTCATATGAATGTGTAGGTGACTATATATCGGATACTCTTTTTTTCCATTCTTGACATACTGTACTAAGAAGAATATGTTCCAACTCCATCCATGTAAACATAAAAGATGTAAAGTCTCCATCTTTTTATGGCTGCATAGTATTCCATGGTATACATATACCACAATTTGTTAGTCATTCATGGGTTGATGGGCATTTGGGCTGCTTCCACAATGTGGCAATTGTGAATTGGGCTGCAATAAACATTCTGGTGCAAATGTCTTCATTGTAAAATGATGTTTGTTCATCTGGATAGATGCCTAGTAATGGAATTGCAGGAACAAATGGTAGGTCAACTTTTTTTTTTTTCTTTTGCAGTTTTTGGCCAGGGCCAGGTTTGAACCCTCCCCCTCCAGTATGTGAGGCTGGCACCCTTCTCCTTGAGCCACAAGCTCTGCCCAATGGTAGGTCAACATTTAGTTCCTTGAGAATTATTCAAACTTCTTTGCAAAAAGACTGTATTAGATTGCAGTCCCACTAGCATTATATAAGTGTTCCCTTCTCTCCACATCCATGCCAACATCTGCATTTTGGGGATCTTGTGATGGGGCTAATCTTACAGGAATCAGGTGATATCTCAACTTGATTTTAATTTGCAATTCTCTGATGATTAAAGACAATGAGCATTTTTTCATATGTTAGTTGGCCATTGGCCTGTCACCTTCAGAGAAATTTTCGTTCAAGTTTCTTGCCCACAAAGAAATGGGGTTGTTTCTTCTTTCCTTATTAATTAATTTGAGTTCTCTGTAGATTCTAGTTATCAGACCTTTGTCAGAATCATAACCAGCAAAAATATCTCATTCTGAAGACTGGCTGTCTGCATTAATTGTAGTGCTCTTAACTGTGCATAAGCTTTTTAGCATGATCAAATTCCAGTAATATATTTTTGGTATTGCTTCAATTGGTAGGGGTGTCCTCTTTATAAAATATTTTCCCAGGCCAATATCCTCAAGCATTTTCCCTGCACTCTCTTCTAGTATTTTTATAGTTTCATGTCTTAAATTTAAATCTTTTATCCAGCGAGAATCAATTTTTGATAATGGTGAGAGGTGTGGGTCCAGTTTCAGTCTTCTATAAGTCGCTAGCCAGTTCTCCCAGCACCATTTGTTAAATAGGAATTCTTTTCCCCAGTGCATATTCTTGTTAGGCTTATCAAAGATCAAATAATGATATGTAGCTGGGTTCATGTCTATATTCTCTATTCTATTCCATATATCTAAATCTTTTTTTTTTTTTTTTTTTGCTAGTACCATGCTGTTTTGATCTCTGTAAATTGGTAGTATAATCTGAAGTCTGGTAACATGATGCCTCCTGATTTGTTTTTATTTATAAGTAATGTATTGGCTACTCAGAGTTTTTTTCTGATTCCATATAAAATGAAGTACTATTCTTTCAAGTTTTTTAAAGTATGTCTTTGGTACTTTGATAGAGATTGCTTTAAATCTGTAGATTGCTTTGGGTAGTATGGACATTTTAACAAAGTTGATTCTTCCATGAGCATGATATGCTTTTCCATTTGTTAACATCTTTTGCTGTTTCTTTTCTCAGGGTTTCATACTAGATCTCTTTATGCAGATCTTTCATGTCCTGTGTCAGATAAATTCCCACATATTTCATCTTCTTTGGCATTACTACAAAAGGAATAGAGTCCTTGACTATATTTTTGGCTTGACTATTGTTGGTATATATAAAAGCTACTGATTTATAAGTAATGATTTTGTATCCCAAGACACTGCTATATTCCTTGATCACTTCTAAGAGCTTTGTAGTTGAATCCCTGGGGTTTTCCAGGTATAAGATCATGTCATTTGCAAAGAGTTAGAGTTTGACCACCTCTGAACTCATTTAAGTAGCCTTGATCCTCTTCTCTTGCCTGATTGTGTTGGCAAAGACTTCCAGTACTACGTTGAATAGGAGTGGTAACAATGGGCATCCTTGTGTAGTTCCAGATCTAAGTGTAAATGTTTTCAATTTTACTCCACTCAATATGATATTTGCTGTGGGTTTGTTGAAGATGGCCTCTATCAGTTTAAGAAATGCCCCTATCTAAGCCTACTTTCTTAAATGTTTTAATCATGAAACAATGTTGCATATTATCAAGTCTTTTCTAGGCTCAGCGCTTGTGGCTCAACAGGCTAAGGCACCAGCCACCTACACCTGAGCTGGCGGGTTCGAATCCAGCCCGGGCCCACCAAACAACAATGACGGCTGCAACCAAAAAATGGCCAGGTGTTGTGGCAGGCGCCTGTAGTTCCAGCTACTTGGGAGGCAGAGGCAGGAGACTAGCTTGAGCCCAAGAGTTGGAGGTTGCTGTGAGCTGTGATGCCACAGCCCTCTATCCAGGGTGAAAGCTTAAGGCTCTGTCTCCAAAAAAAAAAAAAAAGTCTTTTCTACGTCATGTGATAGAATCATATGGACTTTGTTTTTTATTTTTATTTACGTAGTATATTATATTTAGGAATTTATGTATGTTGAACCAACCTTGTAACCCTTGGATAAAACCAACTTGATCAGGGTGTATAATTTTTTTGATGCGTCATTGAATTCTGTTTGCTAGTATCTTATTGAACATTTTCGCATTGATATTCATTAATGATATCGGTGTATAGTTTTCTTTCTTTGTTGGGTCCTTTCCTGATTTGGGGATCAAGGTGATATATGCTTCCTAGAATGTGTTGAGGAGGATTCCTTTCCTTTCTGTTTTGGAAAATGTTATGTAATATAGATACTAGTTCTTCGAATGTTTGGTAGAATTCTCAAATGAAACCATCTGATGCCGGACTTTTCTCTTTTGGGAGATTTTGTATAGTTGATTCTATTTCTGTGCTTGGTATAGGTCTATTCGAAATTTCGAATTCCTTCTGGTTGCATCTAGGAAGGTGGCATGCCTCCAGGTATTGCTCCATTTCCTCCAGCTTTTCATATTTCAGAGAATAGAGTCTTTTGTAGTAATCATTGAGGATTTTTTGAATTTCTGTGGGATCTTTTGTTATTTCCCCTTTATCATTTCTGATTGAAGTTATTAGAGATTTTACTTTTCTATTTCTGATTAGGCTAGCTAAAGGTTTATCAACTTTATTAATCTTTTCAAAGAACTTTTCATTTTGTTGTTCTTCTGAATGATTCTTTTGTTTTCAATTTCATTTAATTCCGCTCTAATTTTGGCTATTTCTTTTCTTCTTCTGAGTTTGGGTTTGGACTGTTTTACCTTTTCCAGTTGCTTGAGACAAGGAGAAAGAAAGGAGGGATCTCGAGAATTTCTGTGTAGTTAACTGGATAAAGAAGGCTACGTGACTTCTGGCAGAGGGAGCATGAAGAAGGGAAAATGGCTATTTCGGGAGGAGGAGAAGCAGTTGGGGATGGTTCATTCTCTGAATGTTCCCTAGGCTGTGAGGACTCTGCCATCTCACAGCCTGCTCTCTACACATGACTTCATTTGAGTATGAAGATTTCTGTTGCTGTTGAGTTCAGTTTTTATTCCATGGTGGTCTGAGAAGATACAAGGAATAATTCCTATTCCTTTAAATTTGTTGAGGTTAGACTTGTGTCCTGAGATATGATCAATTTTGGAGGATGATCCATGGGCTGATGAGAAGCATCTGTACTCAGTTTTATTAGCATAAAATGTTCTGTAGATGTTCTGTTAAGTCCATTTGTTCTAGGGCCAAGTTTAAGTCACTTATTTCTTTTTTTAGTTTCTTCTTGGAAGATCTATCCAGAAATACCAAAGGGCTGTTAAAATCTCCAACTATTATAGTGCAGGGAGATATTAAATAGTTCATATCCATTAGGGTTTTTTTACAATTTGAGGAGCATTCAGATAGGACACATCAATGTTAATTATTGAAATCTCTACATGTTGAGTGTTTCCCTTAACAAATATGTAGTGTCCATCCTTGTCTTTCCTTATCTTTGTTGGTTTAAATCCAATTGTATCTACAAATAAAATTATAACTCCTGCTCTTTTCTGATTTCTGTTTGCCTGTATTATAGATGTCCATCCCTTCACTTTTAGTATTTTTTCATCTTTTGAAGTAAGGTAAGTCTCTTGTAGGCAATAGATACCTGGCCTGAGATTCTGTATCCAGTCAGCCAACCTGTGCCTCTTTAGAGGAGAATTTAAGTCATTCTCATTAATTGAAAGAATTGATAGGTATGGTAGTGTTTAGGCCATCTTGTTTCTCAAAGATCCAGTGCATATTTTTAATCATTCACCATTAATGAAGTTAGGCTTTGTTCAATAAATTCCTGGTGAGTTTACTTTCGTGGTAGACCTTTGTGCTGGTCATTATGGAAAATGGGTCTAAGAATATCCTGGAGAGCTTGTTTAGTTATGGAAAATTTCTTTAACATGTGGATGTCAGTAAAGTGTTTGATTTCTCCATCACAAATGAAGCACAGTTTAGCTGGATACAGGATTCTGGGATGAAAGTTGTTTTGTTTTAGAAGGTTGAAGGTTGATGACAATCCTCTTCTGGCTTGGAAAGTGTTGGCTGAAAGATCTGTGGTCATCCTAGTATTTCTTCCTCTGTAGGTAATGCTTTTATTACATTTAGCTGCTTGTAGGATTTTGTCCTTCATATTAACTTTGCCAAAGTTAATTACAATGTGTCTAGAAGATGCTTTATTTGGATTGAGTTGTGGTGGAGTTCTGAAACTATCTACTATCTGAATTTCTGTATCTCTTTCAATGCTTAGGAAATTCTCCTCCATAATCTCTTGGAGTAGAGCATATGTGACTTTAGGACCATCCTCTTCATCAGGAATCCTTATAATTCAGATGTTTGATCTTTTGGAATGATCCCACAACTCTCTCTGGGAATGTTCTATTCTTGTTTTCCATTTTTCTGCTTCTTTTAATTCTTGGGATCATGAAAAAGCCTTGTTTTTAATTTCTGTGATCCTTTCTTCTGCCTGCTCAACTCTATTACTGAGGTATTCTCCTGTATTTTTTTTTTTTATTTTTTTGTAGAGCCAGTCTCACTTTATCACCCTTGATAGAGTGCCATGGCATCACACAGCTCACAGCAACCTCCAACTCCTGGGCTTAGGCAATTCTCTTGCCTCAGCCTCCCGAGTAAGTGGGACTACAGGCATCTGCCACAAGGCCCGGCTATATTCTGCTGTATTTTGAAGCTCCCGGAATAACTTTTTCACTTTCTTGAGCTCTACTATATCTTTTCCCATTATGTCCATATCCTTGGTGACTTTGTCTTTGAATTCATTACTTTCTTTAGACAATTTTTTGAACTAGTCTTTGGATTTATATTTCTATCTTTTCCTCCATTCTATTTATCTTATTTGACATTCATATTCTGAATTCTATTTCTGAAAATTCGGCCATTTGTCTATGAATGGCATCTTCTGTTGTATCTCCTTTGTCATTCCTTGAGGAAGTTGATCTACTCTGATTATTCATGTTGCCAGAGTTCTTCTGAAGGTTCCACTCCATGAGTATTTTCCACAATTAGGCAATTTAAACTGGTAGGGTGAGATTGGATTGGGGCCCCAGGAAGTGGAGTTAACTAGCCATTACCAGATCTGGGTCTTGTAATTGTGGTTTTTCCCCTACAGCCTTACAAAGGTCCCATTCAGAGCTACAGCCAGAGACTCTGAAGACCTGCTTGGTGGGATAACCCAAGCTGGTTCTGTCTTGAAGTCAACCAGCTTCTACCCATTCTAATGAATCATGGTATTAGGCTAAAATCTCAGCTGGGAGACATAGAAGCAACTACAGTGCCCTACCCCCCACCAATGATAGCTGAAGGAGGAGAATCAGTCCCTCCCCTCTATATATATATATAACCACTGCTGCTCAACCTCAGAAGGTCCCCTGGTGAACAACCCAGGACAAGAGTTCTAATCAGATTGTCCCAGACACTATAATCACTGCTCAAGAGGGAAAGTCCAAAGGACATCAAGTGGCCTGATAGTAGGATTCCGCAGGCAGTTCCATCCCACAAATCCAAGGATCTGGAGTCTAGTTTCCTCTGGTAAGTAAGGGTGTCAGAAAAGTTCACCCACCAAAGTCAGAACAGGGGTGTCAGTTTCTCTGCTCCTGCCACACACCATTACTGGCTAGGCCAAGGGGCTAGAGCTTTGTCCCCACCAGTGAGTAAGGTGCCAGGAAAGTGTGCCTGCCAAAGTCAGAATAGGGTCATCAGTGTCTCCACCCACCAGGCACCATTGACTGCTCATACCTCTCTTCCCCACTGCCCTCTGTTTCCAGTGACCAACACAATATCCGGGCCTCTCAGGGAATTACCAAACACTCTGGGCTCTGCTGGTGGCAGACATTCAGGTGAGGAGGGAAGGGTAGACTGGGCATTCAGAATTGCAGGAAAAATATTTGTTCAATTTTATGCCAGGTGGTAAGATGCCTGGAGAAGGAGGACCAGTAGCTCTCTCCCATGGAGTAAAGTAAGAGGTCCTTTGTTTCCTGCTCACTTGCAGAGTGCCTGCAACAGGGCCTCCCATTTTGGAGAGGAGTCTCTCATCCTCTTGGCAATAGGCTTTGTACCTGGAATTTGTCTTCTTGGATCCTCGTTCTTGGAGTTGCAGCTTGCCTCAGCAGAGATGATGTGCACTTGTTTGTCTTCTTTCTAAGCTCAGCTCCCCACCTTTGGCTTCACTGAGTTCATTCTGTCCAGTATCTCTCCTTCTGGACAGGAGCCTCTGGCAAAAGCTGCCTCTAGTCAGCTATTTTCCTTCCCCTCCTTCTTTATACATTTTAAATGGTTATTCTTTATTGATTATATGTGAAAATGTCTTCAGGGTGTGGCTTATTTTTCACTCTTCTTATGGTTTCTATTGATGAACAAAAGTTCCTAATTTTAATGAAATCATATGTGTCGATCTTTTATGGCTAAAAAATTGTGTCTTACTTAAGAAATCTTTCTTAGGCTCGGTGCCTGTGGCTCAGTGGGCTAAAGTGCCAGCCACATACACCTGAGCTGGTGGGTTCGAATCCAGCCCAGGCCCGCCAAACAACAATGACGGCTGCAACCAAAAAATGGCCGGGCGTTGTGGCAGGCGCCTATGGTCCCAGCTGCTTGGGAGGTGAAGGCAGGAGACTCGCTCGAGCCCAGGAATTGGAGGTTGCTGTGAGCTGTGATGCCATGGTACTCTATCCAGGGTGACAGCTTGAGGCTCTGTCTCAAAAAATAAATAAATAAATAAAAATAAAGATGATGTAACCAGTTACCTTAAAAAAAAGAAAGAAAGAAAAGAAAAGAAATCTTTCTTACCCTGACATAATAAAAAAACTTTATAAAATTTTTTAAATTTGTCTTACTACATTTCAATCATTAAGACATCAGAAATCTATTTCTGTACAGGTATAATGTCAGGTAACAAACCAATTTCACTTTTTCCATATGAATTGCAATGTCATCCTCTTGGCCATATTTCTTAAATTCAGGGGTATATTACTAAGCTCCCCACTCCCCAATCCTGTGCTGTTGTCTTTTCACCATGCTGATCCTGGTGCCAAGACTTACTGCCCTTATTATGGTAGCTTTAACATAATTCTTGATAATTGATAAAGAAACTCTCCTGTCTTCTCAGCAAATGTATCTTAGCTGTTCTTAGACCATTGCTCTTTTGAATTAATTTTAGAGTCACCTTTGTTGAGATTGGGATTGGGATTATCTTGAATTTATCGAAAAATGTAAGGAAATATGGTATCTTAATAATATTGGGTCTTCATCATGACAAACATGATAGATGTCTCTATGTCATTGTTGATGCCTTGTAATAACATTTTATAATTTTCTTCATACAGTTCTTGCACAATTCTACTTAAATTTCTTTAGTTGTACCTTATACAACTTTTCTGCTGCTATTATAAATGTTATCTTTTACTTTTCTCATGTCACATACCTAATTGATTTTTCCTGATGTATGCAAATGTAATTAATGCATAAAATTTCATTTAGCAGCTAGGCAGAAAAGTAAGCAATCATATTATTTTTAATAATTTACTTATAGATTATTCTGAGGTAGGTATATAGGTGATCTTTAAATAATGATATTTATTTGTTCTTTTCAATATACATATATTATATATTTTTTTCTATTCTTACTGTGCTGGCTAAATCTCCAGTATACTGTAGAACAGGGGTAAAAGTGGTGAGCATGAATTTCTGGTTCATATTCTCAAAGAGATTCTTACTACCGATTCACCATGAAGAATGAGGCTGACACCAAAGTTTTAGCAACTGACCTTTATTGGTTAAAAAAATATATATTTCTATTACTTCTTTGTTTTTATTTCCTGAATTTTAATAAAAACTTTTTTAGCAAATATTAAGATGTCATATGGATGAAATACTAGAATAATTATTTTCTCTCCAGTCTGTTCATGGGAAGAATAACGTATTAGTGATCTTTTCTTTGGGCTTTTATCCTCATGGGTTCACTGGGAAGGAGTGAAAGACAGTCTCTATTTATTAACTGTGTGTATCAGATTTGCACATTGGAGCTCAGGAACATCAAATTCTAGCCAAACAGAATGACGAATCTGGGTCTATAAAACCCAACTCCTTAATCCTGACCCCAGATCCCAACTACTAACTTATGTAGCAAGTATTTTTCAACACTCCCTTCAGACTTCAGTCAAATACTGTTTGAAAGACCCCATAATTCTTACTAAATACCCTGAGGATGGCCAGCAGATTCATTCCAAAACATTCTAATTCTTATCTCAAACTGCCAGAGGGAGTGAGCCATTTATGAAATGTCCATGAATGATTATAGTTCTTCAGCGACATAATATTACTTGGAGTTGTAAGAACTAATTGTTACTCAGATATAAATTAAATTTCAAGTTATATATTTCAAGAAAGACAAATTACTATCATAATTGTCTTCTAACACTTAAAGAATTTTACTTATTTGTTGTTTGTTTTTATAAATAGGTCTATTGCAAAGGAACGGTTCCTGTGAGTTAAATTATGGTAATTAGGAAATGTGGTCACCGTAATTAAAATGCCTCAAAGATAAACATGCATGGTCTTTAAAGACTGTTAGGAGACAAATGGGAGCCTTTCAGATGAGCTCCTGCTTTTCCTCTTTTTACACAGAGATGCATTTCCTGAAATTCACAGGAGTCATCCCTAATGCAGTCATGGAATGGCATATAGAGAGCAGGAAAGTAATTGGGAATATGGCAATTAATTTGAAAACTGAATTAATGAATACTGTCAAGTGAACTTCACTCAAAAAAACCTCCGATGTATTTTTAATATAGTAATCCAACACATATATCTAAACTAGTCAAATTTGCCCCATGACATCATGACCTATGCTTCATTTAATATTGGAAATACGTCAATGAAAATATGACTTTTCATGTAGGATCTCTAAACTAGGTGTCAGAGAGTGCTGATGGGACGATTAACAGATGGAGACCTATGCCTGTACATTTCTCTTCATCACAGGTTTTCTTTTCTTTCTTTCTCCCCCCCCCCCCTTTTGATGGATAGTCTATATAATGGCAAATATCTCAAATATCTTGTTCCTTAAGCAACAAAATGACAAAATGTAAAGTTGCAAAATATGTCCCTTTCACCTTGCTCCATCTAGAGAGGAATTTTATGTTTACCCCTTTCTCTAGAGTCCTTTCTCCCTTCTTCCTGGAATGAAATTTCTCATTCTCTTGTAAAAGCCAACCTGTCTCCACTCTCCATCTATGTAATCTTGTTGGAACTGACAGCACCACACCCCTGTTCCAGAAGAGGTTGGGGATCTGGGTTTGGTCAACAGTAATTGAATCAGGTAATATGTGGTAATTGGTTCTATAGTGATTGAATCAGGGGTAGTTAGGTGACTCATGCTGTGTGGATCAGTCACTAGGCTTGACTGGAGCCATCAAGAAAGAGTTGTGCACATTTATGTGATGCTTAAGAGGTGGTGAGCGCTGATGCTGACATTGTAGCAATTAGTGGCTCTCTGTCCCACTACACAGAAAGTCCTGGCCTCTTAATGCACTTAACAGAGTGAAAAGGAGGGACCAAAGATAGAAACACTTTTCCTGATAGGAATCATTGGAACTTCTGGTTCAAACCTTGCCTGAGCCATCAGATTCACTCTTTCTTTTCAGGTGAGTCAAGCTACTCCCTTTTTCTAAATGAAGTTTTATTTGAGTTGGATTTCTGTTTCTTGTTGCTGAACATCTTTGGAAATGTTCCCAGAAGTTCAGCATTTGTTCTCAAGTTCACAACCAAAAACAACCAGAAACAAGTGATTTTTGAGAAGAAGGAAAGTAAAATTTATTACTTTGCTGGCAAAGGAGGAAAAGAATGGCAGACTGTTTGCCTCAAAATACAGATTTTCCTGCACATAAGCAGAAACCAGAAGCCTTAAAGGGAAGGCCTATTGTCATTTAACTATAGTTAATGATCCTTATCATCCAGTCTAGTCTACTCTCTGTCAACGGCAAAACCATGACCTTCCTACCTCTGCCAGCCGGGCACCAGCCTCCAGGCCCATCTTCTGTAGTACAAAGAACAAAAAACATGCCCTTGCCCCTCATGACCCCCACGCCAGGCAGGGATTCAGATTTCAGTTTCTAAAAAGGCCATTTCCTCTGTTAGTATCCCCACTGTCAGTTTTTACACTTCCATACCTATGAGAGGAGTGGTGGCTACTCAGTTATAGAAACACTACAGTTGGTTCTAGGGCTAGGACATTTCAAAGACAGGCTCAAATACTTAGATTTGACTGAGTCAAGATCAGATATAGATTAGTGATGGTCCCCTCACTTTTCATCCTCAGATGAAAAGCAAGCACTACATTGTAGCGTTGTTAAACATCTTTCAGCTCGTTTGGAAGAGCAATTTTGATAAGTTTTGTGGCCATAGCTTTCTGGTATGTTTTTTGCTATAAGGAACTCTTCTTATAACTCTTTTTTTCTTACAATAATTTTGTATAGGATTTGCCTTTGGGACTTATCTGTAGATCATTTTTAAGTGAAACTGGTTTTCCTGAACTTTCAGAATGTGCCAGTGTTTAGGAGTGGAAACAGCCTTCCCCTAGTTTACAAGACCTCAAACTACTAGATTATTTGCCGTTAATATTATTTTGTATTCCCTTCCTAGATAAAAGCCTACTTTTTAAAAAAATGACACGTTTCCTTTTTAAACCTGGACCTTTCACCAGATCAGGAATGCTCGGACAGCCAGCGTTCTCCTTGATCCTCACGTCACTACCAAGAGGTGGTTTACACTGGTAGCCACCTGCTTCACAGGCCGCTCAGACTTCCCTGCAGTTTTATTTCCCCTGCACTTGGCAGTCACTCTCCATGTCCTGCGTTTACATCTGTGGAGAAGAGGAATAGAGATGTCTTTAGTCCACTAATAGGATGGATGCCTATGTCCTTGGGGAAAGAAATATTTCCAAAGTTGTCCTCTAACTTGGTTTTGTGATTTGCATAATTTAGCATTTGTTTAAAGTCATAATAAAGTCTCATCTAATTATTGCTTAAAAATGCAGATCAGGAAAATAATCTTTTTCTTTTAATATTAAAGAAGGTAATTTGATAAACACATTATTCCACAACTCTAATAGGCCTTATTTAGAGACCATTTACAACATTATACCAAAATAAGATTTCCTGAAGGACCGCGCACATATCTGACCAATGTTTATGAAGTGAGTTTAATACACACTGGAACAATTTACACAAAATTTACCAAAATTTACCATCACTAAAAGTGGTGATTAAATGTTGAAAATTTCCTACTTATAGATATATAGCTTACATTTCAACCATAAATTTTACTTCTGTAATCAGCCACATTTAATGATTACATAGTATCCAGTATTTTATTTTAAAAATTTTTATAACTTATTTTGCATCAAATAAGATTCACTAGTTATGCACAGATCTTTTCATTTTAAAATCTTCAAAAATCTGTGAAATGAATGCATGGAAATTAATTAAACATGCCTGGATTACTGAACATTTTTCTTAAGAATGTGTATTAAACACATACATAAACATTATATATTTTCTGTAAGTACAAGTTCTAACTGTTGTTAGAATGGGTGAACAATATCCATCTGTGAGACTTCCTGTACCTCTGACCATCCAGCCTTTGAGAGGTAATGCCCTGTACTTCATGCAACAAAATTATAATTAGCTAGTAGGCTCACATTTTCACAGTTGAGTGAATTTTTGTTTTAATCAAAATTAACAAGAAAATATTTTTGTTTCAAAATGTAATCGAAAACAGTCTTTGGAATGCTTGTATCGCTCTTCATTCCTGAACTAATCAATAGAGTGTGAGGTAGTGGAGTATACTGTGATACTCACACCCCTGGCCTGCCTGAAACCGTGGCTGACAGATGGACTTTGCCCCCATACCCTGCCACTTTGATCTTTGCCTTTTTTGACTTGACATTCAAGTAAGAAAAGGAACCAGCTATGCAAAGATTCTAGGGAACATGTTCTGAACAAAGCAAAAAACAAATGCAAAGGACTTAAGGGTGAAAAAGGGCCTTTTGTTTGAGAAGCAGGTTGCAACCTGGGTGAGCTAGAGACGCATGCATAGGAGCGAGGGAAAGTGGACAGGTAGTACCAGGCTACACACAGCAGGCAGGGCAGCATGGGGCAGTGCAGTGAGGGATTAGCCTTTCTTTCCCAAGAACAATGGAAACGCACTTTGTGTGGAGGAGCAACCTGATCTGATTGACTTTCTAGAATGCATGTGGTCCATGGAGATGTGGTTCTCAACCTGTGGGTCACAACCCCTCTGGACTGTTTTAAAGGTTCCAAGTATTGGGAAGGTTAAGAACCACTGGAGGAAGCAGGAAGAGAGAGAGTCAAGAGTAGCACCCGGGGGAAGCCGTGCAGCCAGAGAAGTGGAGGTGTGAACCACTTGTCACGTGCTGGATACGGCAGAGCTATAGCAAGAAGGAGAGAAAGAGAGAAAGCAAAAACCACGCCAAGATCTCTGCCTGAAGAAACTTGACAGTTCAAGCTTTCTCCTACAACCAAAGTGACCAATGTGAAAGGAACAGATAGGGTGTTAGGGAACTTTCAAGTTGCATTTAGTCTGCTACACCTGTAAGCCATTTGAGTGTAAATGGGCAATTGGCCATGAGTGTTTAAAACAGGTATATTAGGAAGAGTATTGATATACTCTTTTAGCATATAACTAATAAATAAATAATAAACTCATCTTAGGCCTGATTTTATATATGTTTGTATGATTTGATTACTTACAGTGTGGTTGAGTGATACTTTCTTTTCATGAGATTTCTTTTAAGTTTTCTTTAAAAGTTTTCTTTTAAAGAGATTTGCGTCCCCTGATAAATTCTCACTTGTATTGGTACAGAAAATAGTCACAAAATCTAATCTAAGATTTGAAAAATAATTCTGTGAAGAAATATCCTCTATTTAATCTTAGATGAAGTAATCACAAAAGTAATTGGAGCTAGTAGGAGCTTTTCAAATGCAGATGAAAAAGAAAATAATGCATTTCCAGAAAGTAGGACTGGAGTTAACCAGCTGGAAAAGGTTAAGATTTAAATGATACTCTTTGCCTGTCGTTTTGTCTGTTACCTATCATTCCTGGTATCTTGAAATAACTCAAAGAAGAAATGAGATAACTCTCTTCAGCACTGTTATAAATAATAGCTGTTTTGTAAGAACGTTCATTTTTGACAGCTGCTCATTTTTTTCTGGAAGATCCTTTGACTTAAAAAAAAAAAGTAAAAAGTATTCTCTCTTATTTAGGGAGAATTAAATGTGACAGTTGGCATATTAAAATTTTCTCATGGCCAGACTTCAAATTTGAACAAATAAATGAATAATTCATTCTGAAATATCCACTGGCAAGTTGGGAACCAAAGAAAGATCAATTACAAACAATCATTTTGTTCAATGTTGACTTCAGGATTGTCATTGCCCTATGATGTCTCAACAATTTAATTTTATGCTACCTTCAAGTTATCAGAAAATGTGATGATGAAAAATTGGACTTGCTCTACTTGAAAGAAATGGGATGATCCATAAAACTTATCAAGCTCACTCAAATAAGCTTGGAGATAACCCTAAGAAAAGGGGAAACCAATTAATTTTCTCCTGAAAAGCAGTGTTACGAAGGAAATTTCCTTTGCTAATATGTAGGAAAATTTACATCTTGAGTAAAAGAAAAGCATATATTACATAAAGATAAAACAGTTGCACAAAACAGACGATAGAATCAGTGTATACATATATTATATATACCTTGTATGTGTATGTATACAGATTACATATTACTTGTCATTCATTCATTGAAGAAACTTATTGAGATTTCCTTTGTGCCAGACACACAGGTAGACAATATGCAGAGTGATTTTAAGGGAAAAAGAGAAAGGAAGGAGAAAGGGTACAGCATTGCCCGTAAGGTGACTAAAATCTAGTGGGATGAAGGCAGAGAGAGGGACAACAAATTTAAAAAAGTGATCTTACACTGTGACAAGGGAGTAGGAAATAAAGAAGTAGGAGGGGACCAGAGAATGGCCAAGACCTCCCATTGTAGATGGAAAACTGCTCTGAAAATAACTCAGGCGTGGGAATCTGGAGAAACCGTGGTCTGATCCCATGTGGGAGGCACACTGCAGACCCCGTGTCAGTGAGGCCCGCCCTGCCAGCCCTGCTCACACCCCGCCTGGACTCCTCGTCACCCGTCTGCACTGGCTCTGGGGGGCTTGGTGCTCTGCCATCCTATAGAAGATTAAGTTTGATACTTTCTGTTCAGCGTTCCAAGCTTTAAGCCCACCTTCACTGCAGATGAGGAGTTGGGGCATGCAGCCCGTTACCTTCATCTCTCCCTATGTTCTGCTATATTTTAACACATTGTGGAAAATAGTTTAATTTTCAAGTTCACATCACTTCTTTTGTGAGATAAAAGCGATGATCCCGTGTATACAGTGAAAGAAAGTCTTATCAGTCTGTCTCACACACACATACACACACGCACCCCCATTCTAATCTTAACTCACCAAATGTATATAAAAGAAATGTGGAAGAAAAATAAATTCTACATAATGAGAATCTTCAACTAGGGAGCACTTCTGAGGGACAAGAACAGAGACAATGCATTACCTTTGTGCAGGTGATGTTTGCTTCCTCTGGTGCCTAGGACAGCTGACATCTGTGAGGCTGCCTTCAAGGCCACCAAAGTTCAGGCGCAAAGTGAATTCTAAAGTAGTGACAATAAGCAGGGCTTCATTAAGCTTTTGGTAAAGGTTTAGAAATGGATTCCTTTTACTAGTTCCTTTTAAAAAAGGATTGAAGTACGTGTATAATTTGCAAATAATAAACTGCATCCACTTAAAGTATGCAACTCAATAAGTTTTGAGAAATGTGTCGCATCACTGCCAAACTCAAAACCCAGATCGACTCCGTCAGCTCCAAGTCTTTCCTCCTGCCCCTTCCCAATCCACCATGCCTCCATTTCTAGCACTAGGAAATCTCTTATCTGCTTGTTGTCACTGTAAATTAATTTTTCTAGAATTTAATATAAATGGAATGATATGGTTCATACTACTCCAGAGTTTTTTCTTTCACTCGACATAATGATTCTGCTCTGTCTCCATTCTTCAACTGTGTCAGTAATTTATCCCTTTTTATGGCTGAGTCACATTCCACCGTGTGGATCTACTAACTTTATTAATCCATTCAGTGTTTGATAGAGCCACTGAGAATACACACTGGGAAAAGGACAGTCTCTTTACTAAACAGTACTGGGAAATCCAGTATACGCAGAAGACTGAAACCGGATCCCTGGCTTCCACCACATGTAAAATTCAACCCAAAGTGGACTAAAGACTTAAATCTAAGACCTCAACCTACAAAACTATTAGAAGCAAACATTGGAAAAATGCTATAGGACATTGGTCCAGGCAAAGATTTTTCCAGGGAAGACCTCAAAAGTATAGGTGGCAAAAGCGAAAACAGGTAAATGAAATTATATCAAGCTATAAAACTTCTGCATTGCAAAGGAAATAATTAACAAAGTGAGGAGACAAACCGTAAGATGGGAGAAGACATCTGATGGACGTTTGAATGGTTTCTAGTTTTTAAGTATTACAAATAAAGCTGCTATGAATATTTATATACAAGTCTTTAGATGTACCTACATTTTTTTCCTCTTGAATAAATATGCTGTATCACATCGTAGGTGTATGTTTAACTTTTTAAGAAACTGTCAAGATGTTTTCAAAGGAAGTGGTTTAAAATCTTTCATTCCCACCAATGGCTAAGAGTTCCACTTGAACCTCATCATCACTAACATTTGCTATTTGCTGGTCTTTTTAATTTTACCCATTCCAATGTATGTGCAGTGGTATCTCAATTACATTTCTCTGATAAGATGTCCAATGTCTTGTTTTGAACTTGTTCTCCATTCATTTTTCTTCTTGAAAATAGATTTATTCATATATTTTCACAGTTCTTAAAGAGCTTCCTATAGAGTAGGAAGTTTTTCAATATATTCTGCATACAAGTCCTTTGTCAGATATCTATAGTGCAAGTATTTTCTGTCATTCTATGATTTTTTTCTTAATAGTATCTTTGATTTTCATAAAGTCTAGTTGTCAATTTTTTCTTTGTTGTTCATGATTTTTGTATCCCAAGCAATATTTTCCTACAAGACAATTGCAAATATTATCAAACTTTCTTTGAGAAGTTTTGTAGCTTTTACATTTCATTCCACAAAACATTTTGAGTTGAAGTCAGGGTATGATGTAAGGTAAGGGTTAGTGTTCATTTTTCTTCCATGTGGATATCCAGTTGTTTTAATGCCCACTGCTTTTTCCCATTGAATGAGTTGGCAAGTTTGTCAAAAGTCATTTGACCACGTATATGTACGCTTATTTCCAGACTGTGTTCATTCAATTGGTCTGGTTGATCTTTTCACCATTACCACATCATATTGATTATAATCTCCAGCCCCAATCAAGCCTTCAGATGACTGAAGTGCTGACCAATATCTTGACTCCTGAGAGTTTCTGAACCACAACTGTATAGCCAAACCCCTTCCAAATTTCCTGCCTTTAGAGCGGGGGTGATTATGACTAGAAAGACTACTTCAAGGCCACTGGAATTGCCTCTGCATACCTAAATAATAAACCAAAACTGACACCACATTGCAAAATGGGTTGCAGAGATTACTGCCACATTGAGCATTTGACAGATATAGGGAAGGCAATTCCTGCTATGTCTCCATTTAACTCACTTACTGGACCTAGGCAGAAGACAAATGAATGCCAGTGAAATACAGTTATTACCAAAACCAAAATCTGTTAGTTACTCCAATCTAAGCTGCTTTTCTAGATGTGATTTTACTGCTGGGCTAAATAAATAAACACAACTTCTGGCACCTAGTCTGTAGCTATTGATCCAATAAACAGAAGATCCCTGAGGGTACCTTTTAATATGCTCATATCCTCTGATTCAAGTCCATGAAAAGACCACAGCAGTTCAATACAGGAAGGACTTCTTCAGGAGGAAATTCTAAGTCACCCCATCTGTAAGAAACCAGGGCTTGCTGTATACAAAGGGCATCTGGGATGGGTAGGGGAAGTAGGCAGTTGTAAGTATGAGCTATGACCACCTGATGCATTACAGAAATGAGAACTAAATAGAGATGAGCACTTTACTTGTTTTGATATCAGTATGTTTGCAAATATTTAATTTTTTATTCTCTTTTCTGATTTCCCTATCAGCTATCATAAGGTGTATTAATAGTAGTTAGACTTTTTATTTCGGTGTCACTGGATACCAAAGAAAGGGTGTGACTTTGAAAAATGAGCATCTCCCAAAAAAGAAAAAGGGGCAGTCAACCTTTTATGGAAAAGAAGGGTGAATATGTTCTTTATTATACACAAAACAGTTGTGGTAAGTTAGGTGAAAGTATGACTTTACTGTGTGCAATTTAAGTAAGGTTAAAGAGCATTTATGGGTCCCAAGTAAACAAGGACTAGACTACTGTGTCACCTTAGTTCAACTGAGCTATGGTTTCCAGAGTTCTCATCCTGGTGCCTGCCCTATTACAGAAGAATAAGAGATGTGCTATGCGAGATTTGGAAGGTGGATGCAGCAGGAGCGGTGTGTGCACCAGGTGCTTCTGCTGTGCATCGTGTTTTGTGGACTCTGCTGGCTTGTCCCCTGGAACAGGGCAGCAGCTGGGACACGGTTGCTTCACCTCACCCTGGCTATTCCCTCAGCTTCCCAAACTCCCAGTCCAGGGGCATGCTATAGTTCTACAAGAAAGAGCATTCTTTTCTTCTGAAGGACCTATACAACATGGGAATTAGACTGATTGAGAGACTGACCCAGGGTCCAGTTTGTCCATGTGTATTCCAACTCGCATGCAGAGGCTCCAGTTCCAGCCTTTCTCCCCCTTTGTATGTATCTGTCCTTTCCAATCACCTTCCCTGCAAAGTCAAGGTCCAGATGAGGCCTGAAGATGGCAGCCTTACGGAGATTGCAAACCCTCTGTTACTATTGTGTAATGTCACGTCTCTAGAGTAAATTCCTTCACACATATATGTATTCTATGTGTCTGTTTTTATGGCATACATTACATTAACTATTATTACATAATAATTTGTATATTAAAATATATCATACACATATACATAGTAGTGGTTCTGTTTCTCTGGCCAAACTCTTAACTACCACTTGATAAGCAAAAAGAAGTTACATTTCCATAAAATACAATTTCAAGTGAAAGTTTGAACTCAAAGTGTTTTTGGTAATATCTCCTTAGGAAATAAGAAAAGATAACTTCTTTTCCATTTGTTATAGTAACAACTGTTTGGTTTTTGGTTTTTGTTTTTTTGTTTTGCTTTGTTTGAGACAGAGTCTCACTCTTTCACCTTGGGTAGAGTGCTGTGGCATCATAGCTCACAGGAACCTCAAACTCCTGGGCTTGAGCAATCCTCTTGCCTCAGCCCCCTGAGTAGCTCTGACTGCAGACATGCACCACCGTGCCTGGCTAGTTTTTCTATTTTTAGTAAAGACAGGCTTTCACTCTTGTTCAAGCTGGTCTGGAACTCCTGAGCTCAGGCAATCCACCTGTCTCGGCCTCCCAGAGTGCGAGGATTACAGATGTGAGCCATGACACCTTGCCAAGAACTGGTTTTTAAGACATGATTTCCATTGCAGATTTTCATTAGCGCAGTTCATACTTCTAAGTGTGAAGTTGATCTTCAATTATTTTCTGAATACAGAGACACTAGCTCAGTGTTACCATCAATCCAGTCAATCGCCTTTGACTATACTTGTCACTTGTTGATCAATTTTAACAGATAAGGTGACATTTTTAGAGGTGGAATTGCAGGTTCTGAGTCATGGTCCCCCATCGTGGCCCATCTTTTTCCCTTCGTGCTTCTCTGCTCTCATAGTTCCCACTGATTCTAAGAGCATACCACGTGCATGAGCAATCTGCATGTGGGAATGTGTCTGCCCTCCTAAGAGGTCCTCATAACCTCTGTTTGAGATTTAGGCACACTGAAAGGTCACTTCTAACCAACTGCCACCATCCCATATAATTCACACCATACTGTAGAAAAGCCATGTGCATTTTCAAACCTTTTTGACACAAAAGGATTTAAAAACAGATTGGTATCTGATTGATTGTAGACTTGGCAGGACCGTTCATGGGTGGCAGCATGCATCACACTGCTTGTATTTCTCCCCAATAATTTCTTTCCCTGCCCTGAGAGATACAACACCAGCTAGCATAAAGGAAAGGACATGTCTGACAAGGTTATTACCTGTATGCTGAGACCTGGAATGTAGACAGTCATCAGAAGACACTAGCTCTTTTGCTAAATCATCTGTAGACATGTTTCTTTTGTGCCAAGGGGGAAGTTTCAATGGGCTGTGTTTGGCTTGGTACTTCTAAGCACTACACCAACTGACGCCACTTTTATAGAAAGCTTACATAGACTATATTAAGATAAATGCCAAGAATGTTTCAAATGAGTGTTCAGTTACTAAAAGTAATTTAGGTATTGCTATTTAATTGTGCCACTATATTGCTACTAGTTAACAGTTTAAAACCCTAAGTATATTCTTTTTTTTTTTTGTAAAGACAGAGTCTCACTTTATCGTCCTCTGTAGAGTGCCGTGGCGTCCCACGGCTCACAACAACCTCCAACTCCTGGGCTTAAGCGATTCTCTTGCTCAGCCTCCCGAGTAGCTGGGACTAAAGGAGCCAGCCACAACACCTGGCTATTTTTCTGTTTTGCTGTTTTGAGGCTGGGTTTGAACCCGCCACTTCCAGCATATGGGGCCAGTGCCCTACTCCTTTAAGCCACAGGTGCCACCCCCCTAAGAATATTCTTTAAAGGAAAGGAATAATGAATATACTCAGTGTCTTATCACATAAGTTGCCTTATTAAATTCCTTTATGCTCACTAGGCAAGCTTGGGTGGTTTCCATACACCTGCTCTGGATGTGACTCCCAGGACACAGGCATTGGTGAGGGAGATCTTTTTCATCTCCCCATTCTGAACTTCATACTATTTATCACTATTTACTTCTCATAACCGTTAAACCTCAGGTTCCAGAATAAATAAACAGTTGCAGTACTCACAGCATTCTCTTAAAACTGTTTTTACTCTCTCCTGGGGAAGGTCCTCAGCTGTGACCTCCACTCAGCAGCCACAGGCCCAAGCTGTACTCGTGTTCAGCTGCTGTGCTGAGTACAGGTCTCCTTGACACGGCCATTGCGGCACTCCAACAACTCTCTCTGTAATATCTCTCTATCCCTAAATGTTTTCTCCCCAGCCTTATTTTTTTTTTAATTTTTAATTATTTTTTATTGAGTCATAACTGTATACAATGATTCAGGCTTGGAGTACAGTGTGCGGGCTTCCCATACAATCGGAGATATTTTTATCCACCTGATTTATGTAACATTCATGATATTTTCTCATTTACTATGTGAAAACAATTTTGATCCGTATTTAGAAGATTTCTCCTGACCCTTCACATATGCACCACAAGTGTAAAAGCCTAACTTTGAATGTATTAACCTCTGTGTTAATACATTTTAGGCATCCTCTGTATGTGGGTGTATTTTTTATCTGCTTTACACTAATGCTGCTCAAAGTATGAGTCACATGTTGACAGTATTTACATCACCTGGGGCGGCACTTGTCAGAAATATAAATTTTTGGATCCCTCCCTAAACCTCCTGAGGCAGATACTGTGGAGGTGGGCTCGGCAGTCTCTGCCTTAACAAGATCTCTGGGTGGCTCCTAGGCTTTACAACTCATCAGGTTACTGGTTCTCAATTTCAGTGTGAATAAGAACCACTTGGAGAGCTTGTTGCACGCACTGGTTCCTAAATCCAGAGATTATGATTCCTTAGATGTGAGTGATGCTCAGAAACTGGCATTTCTGACAGGCATCTGGGAGATTCAAATCCAGCTGGTCCAAGAACCAATTTTTGTCAATGCATAAATAATGGAAATAGAATCGATTTTTCAAACTTTATTGGACATGAATATCAGCTGGGAAGTTTGCTGAAAATGCAGGTTTCTGGAACCCACTCCCAGGCATTCTGATTCATTAGGTCTAGGACAAGGCCATAGAACTTGCCTTTTTAACAATCATCTCAGTTAAATTGGATTCAGAGAATCAGAAAATTGCATTTTGAAAGCCACTGCCCCAGACATCAAGCTCTTTGAGGACAGAGGACAGCTTTCAAAGGATCTTGCTAGATTGAGCTAGGGTCTCAATCTAATAAAATGGGATTAACTGGGGGTAGTGGACATGTTGAGTACTTGAACCCAGATCATCAGTTACACCAATAACAATTCCAGGGATGTGGCTTATCTGTAGTTCATGTAAGAAAATAGAAAGGGAAACATATCACTTTGTGGTTGTATTCAGTGGTATGAACTAAGAAAGCTAACACAGCCTTATGCTTATTTAATAGAAATATTGTATCTGAAATAAGAAATGTTCTGGTCTCACATGTGGTATACAAATATGCACTTAGAATAAATAACTTTAGCTCCAGATGCCACACATTATATACATACACTGGAGTGCAAAGTGAAGCTAACTTTTATTGCCAACCACACATTTATTTCATTTATTATTTTATCCCATTGAATTGCTCACAATGATGCTGTGACATACAGATTACACTCATTTAAAGACAAGCAAAACTGAGGCAGCCACCAAGGGGAAATAACTCACCCCTTAATTTCCTATTTCTCTCCAGAGTAACTTGACATCTCCTTTGCCACCAGCACTGCCCGGCTATGTGTTGGGAGATACTCAGTACGGTCGTCCCCCGATATCCTGGGAGATTGTTTCCAGGACCCCTGCAGATCCCTGGCTCTGCAGATGCTCAAGTCCTTTACATAAAATGGCATAGTTTTGAGTGCCCTATGCACATTCTCCTTTAAATCATCTCTAGATTACTTATCGTACCTAATACAATGTAAGTGCTATGTAAATAGTTACGATGTATTTTTAAGTTTGTATTATTTTCATTGTTGTACTGTTATTTTTATTAGTTTATTTCCCTGAATATTTTTGATCTGCTGGTGGTTGAATCTGGGGATGTAGGACCGGCAGATGTGGGACCCAAATGTTTAATAAAATCCCATGGTAGCAAGATGTACAAATCCCCTTGTAAGCCCCGCCGTATCAGGAGATAGCCTTGTAACTTGGGAACCAGGCCACACACTCCCTGAGTCCAACATTTCCTCATGGACCTGTTCCAGCACAGCACGGGGATGACATACTGTTTGCTTTGTGTCTCTGGCATGTGCCTGGTGTAATATTTACCAACGGGTCTGCTCTGTGGGCAGAGCGGCTGGGAGACTGTGTCTGCTCCGCTGGCTTCCTGGCTGGGCCGTCTCCGTGGCAGCAGCCTTGAGGGAAGGTAGAAAGAGGACACTCTTGGGGCTGCTGTCTGGGGCCAGCAGGGTTAGATTTTTCTCTTGGCTCTTAGAAGCGGAGTAAGTCCTTCTCTTAAGCATTTCCACTTTATTTTCCTGTGCTGGGAAAACTCTCTTCAGCATCGCGTTTCACACTAACCAGAAAGGTTAGATGATGTGATCTGGTGGGGCTTGGGGCGTTGAGGGGATGAAGGAGTGGACATTTTCCCCGAAGGACCATAATTGAGTTGCATGTGGGTTTTTTGTTTTTGTGTGTTTGCAGTGTAATTGTCTGGCTTGGACTTGCCAAGTGTTCTCCCTTCTAGCCAGCTCTCCCATGTTTTCCTTCTCTGCCCTGCACACTCCTGACTTTGGAGGCCGTAACGGCCCCAGAGTGCCCTCCCAGAAAATCCACGCTCTCCCCCTGCAGTCCACGCCTGCCCAGGGTGTTTCTCAACCTGCAGTGATGGGAACTACTTCTTTGCTGTGAGATTCCTGGTGACTCCTTATTGCTACAAGATGACTCCCCAAACCCCTTGCAAGAACATTGGGTACCCTCATACTCAAATAAGCTCAGTTTGTCTAGTGGAGATAAAATGCAAGCCACATATGTCATCTTAAATTTTCTAGAGGCTGCCATGACAGCCACGGCAAGCCTTCCTGAAATGTAAATCTGACATTGTGACACCTCTGCTTTCCTTAAAGGCCCACATTTCTTAATATATCTTGTGTCCCCAGACTGTCTGTTGAGCCTTTTCCCTGCAAATCTTTCCATCCCCCCATTGCCTCTGACACCCCATTCTCCAGGCACCTTCAACCTCCACGGTCCTAGCTTCAAAAACTGTATCTGCTTAACACCAACTCATTTCTTTAGGATCCTAGTTTAGGAGCACCTCCTCCAAGAAGCCTTCCCTGATCCACCCAGATTGCATTAGGAACACCCTCCTCTGTGTTCCCCTAGCCCTCGCTGCACTCCCCTATCTCGGTGTCTAACACCTTCTTACTTATTACAGTGGCCCAAGTCTTCTTCCTCCCTCAAATGGGCAGCCTAATACAGGGGTTAAGAGCGAGTGCCAAAGCCAATACTCTCCAGGTTTGAAACCCAGTTTGGCCATGTCTTAGAAATGTGGAATTTTAACCCCTCCATGACCCACTTTCCTCATACCATAAAACAATGATGACTATGACAATCATGTTAATAAGAAGAGCAGCTACTTCATAGCATTGCCAGAGTTAATAGGCCGAAGCTCTAAAGGACAGTGTCAGGCACATAGTGGTACCACCTATGTGTGTGACAATCAGATCAGTCCTCAGATGAGTTGCTCCAAGAGGGCAGAGACTAGATTTCTTTGATCCAGTGGCCCATCTTGGCCATGTTCTCCCCTCGTCCTCCTCCTCTTCCCCCTCTCACCTACAGGTGCAATCGGCACCTGTACTGGTCTTCTGTTATGTCCTCAGCAGCTGCCCCGACATCTGGGGCATGAGTATGCGCAGACATTTGTGCAATGAATGAATCTTTGATCTAAGAATGATGATGCTTACAGGAAAGAAAGGGCATATGTGAGACATTCCTTGGAGGTAGGCTGCCCAGGGCTTGGCGCTGACTGCATCTGTGGATGAAGGAGGAGAAAGGGAAATACAGAAGGGAACAGCATGGCCAGACAGACCTTGGGGTTTCCCCTTACTAACCCTCCCCAGGTTATCGCTTGGTCCCTTCCTCTACCCAAGTTCTCCAGCCAACAGCAGAGGCCCGGCTCACTCCTCTCTTTCTCTGTCCTATCTGTCCCCCTCTCTAAGTCCTGTCAGCCCTCAGGCTCTGTCCACAGCCTCCTTCCCTCCTCTCTGCATCTCACCTCTATCCCAACCGTTCCAGTTATAACTGCTGTGTAACAAGCACTCCCCCTGCCACAGTGTAATGATATAAAACGACCATTTCATTATCCTTGCAAGTCATGGGGCTCAGGAAGTTGGGCAAGACACAGTGGGGATGATACACAGGCCACTGTCCACAAAGTTCCAGCTGGGCAGATGTGAAGGCCAGGATGACTTGATAGTGGACTGTCTGGGTCTTCTGGGGGAGCCTTCACTCACATGTCTGGCACCCTGGATGGTGACTCCAGTGCTGGACTTGCCTGGGACTGGATTGGAGCACTCGCATGTGGCCCCTATCTATGCCTCGGCTTCCTCACAGCACAGCGGCCTCTTCCATGCTGGCTCGGGGCCCCAGCATGAATGCTCCAGCCAATAAAAGGCAAGCTATACAGCTGCATTATCTTTTATTTCTGAGATTTGCAATTTTTGCACTTTGTTTTCCCATACCTTATTGGTAGAAGACATCCGCCCACGCAGATTCAAGTAGGGAGGGCACAGAGAACCCACCTCTGAATGCGGGGAGTGTAAACTAATTTTGTGACTGTGCTCTAACTGCACCATCCTAACCCGCACCACTGATGTCCTGCACCTGGACTTGAGCTGTCCTTTCTTCTCTGCTCTGGCTGGCTGCATTTTGCTCGGCCCTCCCCATCCACCCAGTGGGTCCTGCATATGGCAGCCAAAGGGAGCTTGTGAACACACAAAGCAGGTAAGTCACCCTCTTCTTCATCACCCCGATGTCTTCACACCAAACTTACCCTGAAGTCCAAATCCTTGGATCTGTGTGCCCCACCTCCTCCCATCCCCTCAGGCCTTTTTCTCTTTTTTGAGCACAATCCATCATGCCATCCCCAGGGCTCATGCTCACCTCTGAGTTCTGCACTTGCTGCTCCTTCCTCCCGGATGCTGGGTCCCCACATCCTGTATCCTTGGGGTCTCAGCTCAAATGCCACCTCCTCAGATCTAAAATAAACTCCAGCACCCACCCAGTGTTCCCTCTCCCATCACCTGCTGCATCATCTGCACTTGAGCCTGTGCTACGTGAAACTGTGCACTTGCTTACTGACGGCCTGCCTCCCTCCCTGGCTCTAGCACGGGGACCCTTGCCTTTCTTGTTCCTTGTATCCACAGTGCCCATCTTGGCACAGACATTTGTGGAATGTGAAGGAAATGCACAGACAGTGGTTTTCTGGGAAGAGTGTGTGTGTGTGTGTAATTTAGAAAGGCAGTCTTGAAGGACAGGTAAGGGAGGGGGACATTACTGGAGTTGGGTACACCACTCATGCTCTAGCTGGTGACTTTGGGGGAAATGCCTTCATCTCCTTAGGCCTCAATTTCTTCAGCTGAAATTCAAGGTTTAGCCTATCCCCAAGCTCAAGGGATGCCTGTGTATCAAAGACAGAGGTCAGGACCTCTGCTCAGCCAGGATGCTCGGAGCATTCCATCCCCCACTGCCATGTCCCTCCCCACCCCCTGCCCCAGGCAGGCCAAGCTGCACAGCCCACCACGCTCCTCCTGGTGTTGCTGCCAGCATACCGGAGAAAGGACGTTTGTGGCCCGCATACATCCTTGGCTCTGGGTGACCAACAAGTGCACTATGCTAGGCAAGCTGGCCTCAGTCTGACTCCAAGAGAATGGAACCCCAGAGGAGGTTGCTCTATCTGGGCACCCACATGCCCAACCCCTCAAATAGATAGGGGTGTGTAAGAAGACAGCCTCCTCTGAAGCTGGAGTTGGAAGTGGGGAAGCAGGGGAGGGGGTAAAGCCGGGGTGCACTCTACCACCACCCCAGCTTGCAGATCCGGATTTGGGAGCAGACAGCAAGCCAAGGCATGAGGGGTCTGGAGGAGTCTGATCCCCTCTACCCTAGGGCAGCTCTGAACACCTTGAAGGGGCTAAGCAATCTTTACCCCAAAATATGCCTACTTAACATAAAGAATATTTTGAATCGAAGGCCATTCACAATCAGCAAACATGGGAAGGGGCTTCTCCTTAACTGCAAAAAAGACATTTGATGGCACACGGTCATCAGACTGGTGAAAGACAACACAAAGGAGAAAATCCTACAAGCTATGTGACATAAATATCAAGTAATCTACAAAGGAAAACCATCAGACTAGCAGAAACCTTACAAGCCAGAAGGCATTGGATTCCTGTCTTTGGTTTTCTTAATCAGAATAATTGTCACCCAGAATTTTGCATCCTGTATTACTAAGTTTCATAAATGAAGGGGAAATAAATTTTTTCCCAGACAAGTCATGCTAAGGGAGTTTTTCACCACCAGACAGGTCCTACAAGAAAAGCTCAAAGGACTTTTAAACATTACAATGAAAGGTTGATACTCATCAATATAAAAACACTCCAAAGGAAAAAAATCTTATAGCTTTTATAAAATAATAACACAAGGGAGAATACAAAGCAACTAAGTAATAATCAACATAATTTATGGAAGACTAAGAAAACAAACAGAAAACCTACAGAATGGGAGAATTCCCAAACTGCATATCTGATAAAGGGTTAATATCCATAATTTACAAAGAACTCAAACAAATAAGAAACAAATAAACAACTCCATTAAAAAGTGGGCAAAAGGCATGAACAGAAGCTGTTCGAAAGAAGATAGATAGATGGTCAATGAAGATATGAAAAAAATGCTCAACATCACTAATCATCAGGAAAACACAAATTAAATATCACTTTACCCTGTGAGAATGGATGGTGGCATGAATGCTGAGAGAAGGGAACACAAATACATTATTGGTGGGACTATGAATTAGTATAACCTCTATGGGAAACAGTATAGAGATTCCTCAAAGAACTAAAAGTAGACCAGCCATTCGATCCAGTAATCTCACTATTGAATATCTACCCAAACGAAAAAAAGACATTTTATCCAAAAGACACCTGCATTCTAATATTTATTACAGTATAATTCACAATCTCAAAGATGTGGAATCAAGCTTATGTGTCCATCAATTCATGAATGGATTAACAAACTGTGATCACATATATGTGTGTGTGTGTGTGTCAGTGTATCATAGAAAAAGAAATAAATTAATGTTATTTTAGCAGCAATTTGTATGGAACTAGAGACCATTACTCTAAATGTATTATCACAAGAATAGAAAAACAATCACAAGTACTCTCTAATTATTTGGAACACATGGGCAAAGAGAGAAGTAAAAGTCACTGGAAATCAAGCATTGGAGAGGGAGAGAAGAATAGGGTAAAATCTACCTAACAGGTTACAATGAACACTTTTTGGGTGATAGGTGTATTAACAGCCCTGACTTAAGATTATAAAAGCTACCCACATAACAAAAATATTTGTATCCCCTTACTATTTTGAAATTAAAAGACATAAAATAGCAAAAGGAACAAACAAAAAAATAGCCCAAATATCTGCTGTCCCCAAGAGGCACGCTTGACTCATAAAGATTCTCACAGACTCAAAGGGTAGAAAACAATATTCCACAAAATGTAAACTAAAACTGATAAAAAGGTGTAACTATTCTTATATCAGATAAAACAGAGTCTAAATCAACAACATTAAAGAATAACAAAGAAGTTATGATATAATGACAAAGGGATCAGTTCAACAAGTAGATAAAGTAATCCTCAATATACATGCACTTAATAAAGGAGCTCCTATATTCATAAAACAAACACTTCTGGACATAAGAAAAGAAATACTCAGTAATGAATTAATTATGGGAGATTTCAATATACTTCTGACAGAACTAAACAAATCATCAAGGCAAAAAATTAATATAGAACACTATACTTCAACATGATTCTAGAACAAATGGACCTAACAGACATTTACAGGACAGCCTACTCCAAAACTGCAGAATGTACATTTTTCTCATTAGCACATGGAACATTTTCCAAGATAGACCATATATTAGGCAACAAAGAAAATCTCAACAAATTAAAAAAATTGAAATAATATCAAGTATCTTGTTAAACCATGGTGGAATAAAACTAGAAAACAATTCCAAAAGCAACTGCCCAAACTATGAGCATACATGGCAATTAAATAACATTCTGCTGAATGATCTTTGGGTCAATGATGAAATTAAGGTGAAAATTAAAAACATATTTAAAATGAATGATAATAATGATACAAGCTATCAAAACATCTGGGGCATAGGAAAATCAGTGCATAGGGGAATGTCGATAGCGTTAAATGCTTACAACAGAAACAAACATCAGAAGTTAACAACTTTGTTAACATTACAAATTCTTAATTCCCCCAGGACCTAGAAAAACAAGAACAAACCAAATCCAATGCTTGTAGAAAATAAGAAATACCAAAGAACAGAGCAGAATTAAATGAATTTGAACCAAAAAAACAATGACAAGGATCAATGAAGAGTTGTTTCCTCGAGAAGATAAACAAAATTGATCGACCACTAGCTAGACTAACCAATAAAAGAAGATATAATGTTCAATAAGCTTAATCAGAAATGGAAAAGGAGGCTGGGTGTGGTGGCTCATGTCTATAATCCCAGAACTTTGAGAGGCCAAGGCAGGTGGATTGCCTGAGCTCATAGGTTTGAGATCAGCCTGAGCCAGAGCTAGACCTTGTGTCTAAAAACAGCCAGGCATTGTGGTGGGTGCCTGTAGTTCCAGCTACTCAGGAGGCTGAGGCAAGAGAATGGCTTGAGCCGAAGAGCTTGACATTGCTGTGAGCTATGATACCATAGCCCTCTACTGAGGGGGAGAAAGTGAGACTCTGTCTCAAAAAAAAAAAAAAAAAGAAAAAGAAATGGAAAATCAGACAGTACTATTAATACTATGGAAATACCAAACATAACCCCAGACTACTATGAACACTTCTATATAAACAAACTAAGAAATCTATAGGAAATGGATAAATTCCTGGAAACATACAAGTTACAAGCTTGGATCTGGAAGAAGAAATAGAAATTCTGAACAGACTAATAATAGATAGCAAGATAAATTAGTAATATATAAAAAAGAAAGATCTGAAACCATGAAAGTATCCAAAGAAAACCTAGGAATAACTATCCTCATTGTTGGCCTAGGCAAAGAATTTATGACTAAGACCCAAAAAGCCAATACAACAAAACTTAATAAAACTAGAAACTTCTGAAGAGCAAAATAAATAATCAACAAAGTAAACAGACAACCTATAGAATAAGAGAAAATATTTTCAACCTATACTATATATATATGATGAAAGAGGAATATTTAGTATCTACAAGGAACTGAAACAAATCAACAAGAACAGAAAATCCTATTAAAAAGTAGGCAAAAGACATGAACAGACATTTTTTAGAGAGAAGCAAATGGCAAAAAAATACATAAAAGAATGCTGAACATCACTAATCATCAGGGAAATGCAAATTAAAACAAAAATTGCAACCAGCTCCATCAATAAAAATTAATGGTTCTCAACAATGCCTTTCCTCATATTTCAAGTGAGTTTTCAAAGTTCACACTAGGACTAGAGTAGGCAACTACTTGGTCTTGAATTGTCAGGGCTGTCATAGTGAGTGTTATCTCAGCAACAGTGGCCTAGCAGCTGCAATCTCAGAGTAAGCAGACACAGGGCTCTTGGTAGGAACTGCTGACCAAAACTCTGTAATTTTCTGGTGCATGTATGCATTCCCTTTTGAGTTTTTCCCAAGGAAGAGTGGAATCTCCTTACAGTCTTGAGACAGATAACTACAGTGTCTTATACCACCTGTTTGTCTGGAAAAAGATAAGGTGAGTGAAATGTCACCCCAGATTGTGCCCAAGGATCTACTAAGCTGGCACACTAGCCTAAAAGAATGAATGATATTAAACACTAACGCATTTTAATACTAAAATTCCCACCCTAGGTGGGACTTATCCACCATTTTCTAGGTGGACGTATGCACTAGCCTGATGCCTCACTGTGTGCTCTGCACTTCAAACATGTACTGATGTTCACTCCTCTTATGCATTATTCATTTTCCCCTTCATAAAAAGCACCTTGACCCTGTTAATGGGGGAGGCAGATTTGAGACAGTCTGTGTCTCTTCCTCCTAGTTGATGTGTCTTCAGAAATAAATCCTTTCTTCTTTGACAACGCTTGTCTCGATCATTGGTTTTCTGTGTGGCATGCAACATAAACTCTCCTCGTGGGTTCATGGACACAATGATACCACTTCCCTTCTGCCAGAATAGGCATTATTAAAAAGTCAAAAACCAATATATGTTGGTAGGGAAATGCAGTGAAACAAATGCTTATATACTCCTGGAGAGAATGTAAATTAGTATAGCCTCTATGGAAAACCCCCAGTATAGAGATTTCTCAAAGAACTAAAACTAGGTCTACCATTCCATCCAGCAATCCTACTATTGGAGATCTATCCAAAGGAAAGAAAGTCATTTTATAAACAAGACACCTGAACCTGTATGTTTATCACAGCATAATTCACAATTATAAAGATGTAGAACCAACCTAAGTGCCCATCAACTGATGCGTGGCTAAACAAAATGTGATGTATGTACACTATGGAGTACTATGCAGCCATAAAGAAAGAATGAAATGGCTTTTGTAGCAAACTAGACATAACTGGGGACCATTTCATAGGAATAATAATCCAAATACTTCATCTTCTCACAAGTGGGAACTAAGTGATGGCCATGCATGGTCATACAGAGTGTTAAAATGGACAATGAAGATTCAGCAGGGGGAGGGTTGGGATGAAAAATTACCTATTGGGTATAATATACCTTATCCAGGTAATGGGTACCCTAAAAGCCTAGCCTTTACCACTACATAATCATCTATGAACAAAAACCAAATGTATATTCCCTAAATCTATTAAAATAAAAAAAGAGTTATTAAGAGTTATAAAATATGGTTCTTCAATATGTGTGCAAGTAGTAAGTGAATGAAACATGGAGGAATTGGAAAAACTGAATAAAAAAGTGGTAAATATGTGAAAAAATGACCAAAACTATGTTATTCTCCTTGCTTAACTTTTTTAAAAAAAATCAAATGACTGCTTACAGCAAAGAGTAATAATGTATTATGGGACTCACAACATTTGCACAACTAAAAGGACAAAAACAGACATGGGGTAAAAGGACGTGTAGTGTAAACTTTTTATATTTTACATACATAATATTAAGGTACTGGGATAAGTTAAGATCATACATTATAATCTCTACAATGTGGTTCTCAAACATTTTGGTCTCAGGAACCCTTTCTACATTTAAAACTTATGACACCAAAGAGCTTTTGTTGGTAAAGGTTATCATCAAGAGTTACTACATGGGAAATTAAAACCTCGAAATTCTAAGAATAGCTTACCTTAATCCACTTAACAATAAAAGATGTTACAATATGTCAATTGAAAGATATTTTAATAAAAAGTAGCCACATTTTCTTAAATGGAAAACAAATTGAAGAAAGTGACACTGTTTTACATTTTTGCCAATCTCCTTAATGTCTGGCTTAAGAAATCTGGATTCCTATTATCTGTCTGCATTATTTTGTGAAATACTATCATTCTTGAAGTATATGGTAAAAGTAAAATCCGATACTGATATGCAATAGGGGGACAGAGGGATACGGTCATTGCCTTTTCAGATACAGTGCACATTGTTTTATATGCTTCACTGAAAATCAATTAGTGGTAGTCCCTCAGACGTTGGCTGCTAGATGGAAAAAGAGACACCACAAAACAGTAAACATAATAGAGCTGGCGTGTCTATTTTGATATCAGGCTAAATCAAGCAGACAATAGCTGCATGTACAGCTATTTAGAGAACTCAAACACAGCAGGAAAAAAATCACAACAGAAAACAATCGACAAATCCTCCACTATAGTTTTTAGAAGTCTTTACTTGTTAATTTATTAAAAAAAAAATGCACACAAAAATAGTCCACACAGGCCAGGCATAATGGCTCATGCATGTAATCACAGCACTCTGGGAGGCCAAGGTGGGAGGATCCCTTGAATTCAGGAGTTCCAGACCAGCCTGAGCAAGTTGGGAGGATCCCTTGAATTCGGGAGTTCTAGACCAGCCTGAGCTTCTCTATTAACATGGAAAAATTAGCCGGGCATTGTGGCAGCAGCCTGTAGTCCCAGCTACTCAAGGAAGCCAAGGCAGGAAGATCACTTGAGCCCAGGAGTTTGAGGTTGCTGTGACCTAGGTTGAAGTCAGGCACTCTGGCCTGGGCAACAGAGTTAAGACTCTGTCTCACACACAAAAAATATACTCTACACAACAACTGCCAAAATATACATTTTTAAAGTGCACATAAAACATTCATCACAATAGCTACAAGCTGGGTATTTAAAAACTTCCCTCAAAGTTTAATTTTCCACAAAATTATACAGATTCTATTCTTCAACTACACAGAATTATACTGAAAAAATAGCTATATGACATGTAGAAAAGTTTCAAATATTTAAAGCTCAAGAAACACAATTCTAAATATTTTCTAAATAACTGCTGTTCAAAGAAAAAAAGATCATAAAATCAATAAAATATTTCAAATGAAATGAAATGACAAACCACCCATGTCTGAAACTTCAGGTGGGACAGAGAAATAAAATTCTCTATGGGTCAAGCCTCGTAGGTTTTGTTCCCTGCTAATTAACTTAACTCATATTTATAATTTCTCCAATCAGAAAGCCACCCTGCTAAGAGACACATCTACCTTTTCTTCTCCCTTACTTCCCTGATTGCAACAGTGAGCTCAAGCATTGGCCTCTGCTGCTCCGGACAAGCAGCCAGGAAGGGCCCTGAAGATCCTCCTCCCTGGGTCCTGCTGAAAAGCTCCATCTCTCTGGAGATGCAGCAAGTCTTCTCCAAGAATGGCTGCTGTCCTCACCAGGGTTTCTATTGCCTCCACTCTCCCCTCAGAACTCACATCTGCTCTGGTGCTGAGCTTAGGCAAGGAGATTGATCTCCTCATGCTGAACTGGCAGCTCGGCGCCCTTTCATGCTTTACTCTGTTCATGGCATGCAGAGTCAAAATGCATTACTTCTTTGCTTAGTTTAAAGCCTGTCTCCTTCCTTCTTTCTCTGTCCTTGAGGATTAAGTCATGGAACAAAGGTTTCTGTGCTTTCTAGTCTTGGGCATCTCCTGGTCTACAGCAGAGACAGGGAGGTCTCACAGATACGTGCTGCATACCGGGATGGCTGGGCAGGAGGAGCAGGGAGGGGCCTCTGCTCACAGCAGACACCTGCAAGGGGCTGCTGAGTTTGCTCTGGGGGTCAGGAGGCCTTGGTGTCATCCCCGCTGGGTGAGCCTGGACACATTTCCTTACTCATTCACCCTCAACAAAACCACCCTTGGTTGGTCTCTGCTCTGTATCAGGCAATGGGCCCAGGGTTACAAATGCAGGGATGAAAGGTCCTAAGGTCACTGAGCTGGATCAGTGGTGTGAAGTACATTCACGCCGTGGTGCAACTGTGACCACCATTTATCTACACAACTCATTTTATGAAACTGAAATTGTCCTCAATAAACATCAATTCCCCGATTCCCACCCATCCTCCCCTCACAACCACCTTTCTACTTCCTGTGTCCATGAATTTGACTCCTCTGGGCATCTCATGTAAGTGCAATTACTGTCCGTGCCAAGACCACCTTGTTTTGAACTCAGGAGTTTGTCATGAGATTTGAAAACAGGAAGTCTAAGACCTCCAAGTTTGTACTTTTTCAAGATTGTTTTATTTGGGTCCCTTGAGATTACAGATACCTGAACCTTTGCTAAATTTGCTTTGGTTATTATACTTCTTTTGTGGAATCTTAAGTGTTTTCTACATATGAGATCATGTCATTTGCAAACCGATCACTTTACACCTTCCTTTTCAATTTGAGTGCCTTTTCTTTCTTTCTCTTACCTAATTGCTCTTTCAGTTATTGGTGTCTCCAGGTTACATGTGTCCAAAACATCCACTCATAATAGCCTTAAATCGAGCCCAAGACAAAAATAGTACTAGGCTTTATGACTGTCCATGTATTTGCCTTTAACAGACATCTTTATTTCTTCATCAAGCTTTGAGTTCCTGTCTAGTGTCCTTTCTTTCCAACCAGAAGGACCCTTTCCATTGTAGGGCAGGGCTGCTGGTGCTCACCTTTTGGATTCCTGACAATGTCTTAATTTCTTCATTTCTGAAGCACAGTTTCTTGGATATTGGACTTTTGGTAGACAACCCCCCCCCCATGATTTTAATATCTCAGTCCATTGATATCCAGCCTCCAAGGTTTTTGATCACAAATCTTATATCATGTGGAAAATAATGATGAGAGTTATCTTAGCAGCTCACTAGATGTTAATAATGGACATTATATATCAC
>CAUYRH010040865.1:0-21082 GCA_963574655.1 Perodicticus potto
CCCAGAGGTAAGAGTGAAAAATCTCTATGGTGGTAAGGAGGTTGGCATGCCAGGGAAGAGGGCAATGGAACTGGAGCATTGGAGATAAAAGTTCAAGGTGAACTGATCAAACTAAAAAGCTTTTGCACAGCCAAGAGCACAGTAAGTAAAGCAAACAGACAACCTTCAGAATGGGAGAAGATTTTTGCAGGTTATGCTTCTGACAAAGGTCTGATTAATCAATAGGAAAAGAATAAATAACCCTATTTCTATGTGGGCAAGAGACTTGAACAGAAACTTCTGTGATGAAGACAGGCACTTGGCCTACAAACACATGAAAAAATGTTCATCATCCTTAATCATCAGAGAAATGCAGATCAAAACCACTTTGAGATATCTAACTCCAGTAAGATTAGCCCACATCACAAAATCCCAAACTACAGATATTGGCTGGTGTGGATGCGGAGAGAAGGGAGCGCTTCTACACTGCTGGTGGGAATGCAAGCTAATACAACCTTTTGGAAAGAAGTTTGGAGAACACGCAAGGAACTAAAAGCTGTTCAATCCTGCAATTCCTCTACTAGGTATATACCCAGATGACCAAAAATTATTTTACAACAAAGACATTTGCACTAGAATGTTTATTGCAGCCCAATTCATAATAGCCAAGACATGGAAACAACCCAAGTGCCCATCAACCATTGAATAGATTAACAAATTGTGGTATATGTACAACATGGAATACTATGTATGCAGCCATTAAAAAAGGAGACTTCACCTCTTTTATGTTTACCTGGACAGAGCTGGAACATATTCTTCTTAGTAAAGTATCTCAAGAATGGAAAAAAATGTATCCAATGTACTCAATACTACTATGAAATCAATATATAACCACCTACACACTCATATGAATGGCAAAACATAACTATAGTCCAGAAAGTATAAGGGAAGAGGAAAGAGTAGTAGGGTATATGGGGGGACCTCACCTAATTGATGATGCATAATGCAATGGTACATTTCAAAACTATTAAGAAATGAGTATAATTGTGATGGATGTGTTACTTAGTTCAATGTAAGCATTTCACGTTGTATATCAAAGCAGTAGCCCGAACCCCATAAATGCATCAATGTACAAGGTTATAATTTAATAAAAACAATTATAAAAAAAGTTCAAGGTGAAGATAAAAAATAAGTCTGTTTTATAGGACATACTAAAAGGATTGCATTTACATTTTATACTATGAGAAGACATTATGCAGGGCTTTAGGTGAGAAAAATCACACAATAAGACATGTATTTTAAGAATATCACTAACAACTCTAGGAAAACCCAGATGGATACAGGAAGCCCAAATGGGTGACAGTTATAGAGGTATTAGTGACTGGATTGAGGGTAGTGTTAGTATAGACGGAGAGTAATGAATGGACTTGGTATATATAATCTGAAAGTGGAATCAACCAAGTGGTATGAAAGATGTGAGTAATGAGTGCATAGAGAGAGGAGTCAAGAATAGGCTCCAGAGAGCTATTTTACATAACCACTTTTGCAGAAATATGGGTAATATTGAAAGGAAGATGAATTTTTATTAAGATCAGAGATAAATGCAAGTTAATATGCTAGTAAGGATTATTTAGTATGAAGGGGAAATGATTCAGAAGAGCGAGGGGACAAGTCTCCTTTAAATTCCTGGGAGTGATGGAATTCAGTGCACAAAGGGATTGATTGATCTTTCTCATGTGCATGGAGAATTTTCCATAATAGCAGGAGAATAGTAGAGTATATGGATGGGGTTGGTGAATTTGAGGATGGAGAATTCCAAATTCTTTTCTTCTGCCTTTTTCTCCCCCTCCCATGAAATAGAAAGCAAGTTCATCAACTAAGACTGAAGAAAATATGGAAGTGCTGACCATTGGAAGACATAGACAGTGTTAAAGAATTGTCTGGGCTCGGTGCCCATAGCACAGTGGTTATGATGCCAGCCACATACACTGAGGGTTTTGGGTTCAAACCCATCCCAGGCCAGCTAAAATATAAATAAATAAATAAAACTACTGCAACAAGAATTGACTGGGACTATAGAAGAGTTAATTGGCAATGGAAGGACCATTTGAATTTGTAGATATGAAATTTATTTTTATTTTCATTTTTTTTTTGTCCAGGGCTGGGTTTGAACCCACCACCTCTGGTATATGAGGCTGATGCCCTATGTTTTGAGCCACAGGCGCCACCCTAGATATGAAATTTAAAGTGAGACATATGAGAACGGTTGCTTACTCCAAGCTATGTTCAATTACCCAGAGATAGGTATAGAGTAGGAAAAGATTGGCTTTTACTTGTGTTTAGAGTTTGCCACGCAAGAAAAGTGAAGGATGGAGAAGGAAAGTGATTAAGGAACATATAAAAAAAAGTGGTCATAATAATGGACCATTATAGGAGGTTTGGAGGGAAAAGGAGGAATAAAAACCAAATATTAATGAAAGAATTGGTGGAATGCAAGTTCAAGAGTCACTACTAGAAAGACAAAAAATGGTGATTGGGACTTGAATTTGAGTCTATGATTGCAAAATCTGAATCGTAACTGATTAAGCAAGCAGTTATTTTGGAGCAGAAACAATCACAGGTCAAAAAACTCTGAACACGTAAATTGTTGTCCATGTGGGCATTCAAAAGTAGCAATACAGAAAGAATGTAAATTGTGTCCTAAAATCTTTAGGGAATATGGAAGAATAACCTGAGAATTCATAGAGGGCTACAGTGCGGAGCAGAGCAAAGACGAGTCAAGCAACATATGCTCCAAGTTGGGGATTTTAAGGATGAGGAGGGACTGGCCACCGGAAGCGGCACAGACGCACAGCGTGCCTGTAGGTGTGCTATATACCTGCCGAGAGCGACTTGTCAAGACATGCCCCCAAATGCTGACCACTCAGAAAGCTGCCCGTGTGGCACTGATTGCTCCTCAGACCTACATGGTTTTATACATTACTGACTCTTTGACAATCCCCATCAATTTTGAATCACTGTCTCAACCTGAATCACTGTCTTTGCCCCTTCTTGGGCAAAGAACTCTGGATTATCTTCTTCCACCCTCACAAAAATTTCTGCTTCTCTCTGTGCTCTCTATCCTAATTTATGTCATTTCTTTCTAATAAATTACTCAAGCCAAACTTCATTCCTTCTAATAAATTACTCAAGCCAAAGATAACTTCTAATCCTAGAAGTTATTTTTTATACCCTTCTTTCCCTTATCTCTAAAATCTTATCCATCACCAAATTCTTCAAATATGCTTCTAAAACATATCTATTCTCCATCTACTCTTTTTCTATGTCCAGTATTAAAATTCTAGTCCAAGCTAGAATTTCTCTTGCCTGGACTCCAAAATGGTCTCCATAAACACATTCTTAACTACTGCCTAATTTCCCTGCCAGAGTTGGATTTCAGATGCAAGTAGGATTATGTCACTCCCCTCTTTACAACACTAGAAAATAATTGCATCATATTTAGAATGAAATAAAAACCCTCCTACCCTGGTTACTAAACTTTCATGATCTGGACACTGGCTGCTTCTGTCTTCTCATCCCGTGAGACTCTCCTCCTTGCAAACTCCTCTGTAGCTGCCTGGCTTTCTTTCTGTTACTTTACACATATGGATTATTTTCATGTTAGGGCCTTAACACTTTGTGTTCCTTCTGTCTGGAATATTTCCCTCTGTCCTCAAAAAGGTATAATAGAATGATTTATTATTAAGATATCAGCTCAAATATCATCTTTTCAGAAATGCCTTCTTTTACTACTAGGTCTAACATAGCTATCCCCCTCTCTCTTCACATTAGCTACTTGGTTGATTGTTTGCTGGATTTCCAGAATGATTTAGGACTATTTATCCTTGCCTGAAATTATTTTGTTAATTCACTACTTATTCCTAATCTCCTCACCCTGCACTATTTATCTCTTTATATTCAGTTCCTAGGGCAGTAACTGACATACTGTTATTTTAATAAATATTTGTTAAATAAATGAATGAACTACTAGTTCACCTCTAAACAATGTAAAATCACTTTATGCCTTAAGGAGAGTAAATAACCAAAGCATTGGAAATCTGGTTATATTTTAAGTTCTTTGTTTTATGGACATTACATTTAATTTCTCTAGAGTTCCGTTTTCTGATCCAAATCTGAGAAACTTAAAATGAATTTATGTCAAATGCTTCTTTGTGACCTCTGAATAACTCAATTATTATAAATCATAAGTAACTTTGACTGCATTTCAAAATATCTTTCAATGACCTTGAACTTTGTCTTTAATAAAAATGTTGGAGGAATAAAAGGCTATTTTACCATTTCATTTACCATTATGATAAATTCCATTGCCAGCACTGATCGTGGATAGACCTTAAAATCTGTGCATGGCTGCTTGACGGATCTGGCAAAGCTGCATTTTGTTGGAAGCACATATGGAGCAACCTTATGCTGGTTTGCATTTTGCCAACAGGGATAACAGTTCTGGGTCATTATATTGCCAACTACTCTGATACTTTTTTGCCTACATAGGGCAATGACTAAGACCCAAACACAACTGAAAGCCCCAAGATACTGGCTTCTCTCATGTTGGTACTTCAGAGAAGAAGAATGGAAGACTCCAGGCCAAGGCTGTGATCCACGAAGAGAAGTGAGAAGTCAAGTATTATAGCTGGAATGTGCTTTCCGTGTGGTTAAGGTTCATTTTTCATGTCAGAAGAAATGTGCCAGCTGTTTGTCTAAAGCTTCTGGGTAGTTCTGTTTGAGAAAATGTACATTTTTACAAAATTAGGATTTCCATGCTAATGTTTTTGGCTCTGAATAACTAAGCAGAGGGTACTTTTGATGCTTATTTAAATAACATCTCCACCCTTCTTGTCTCTTTTGGAAAGATGATTTCATAAACCAGCCAGATAAAGCTTACACGGCCAGCTAACATTGACAAGAACAGAGCACTTTACCGAGGCCTGTTCTGTCGGCTATATCATACAGAAAGTTCTAGAACATTAGCCTACACTTCTTAATTTGGCATCACTAGCAGGCTGTCCTTAGAAAGACCTCCAGTGAGTATTCCTCTGATCAAAACGTTGGCTTAGCAACAATTCCATAAGAAAAAAAATGACTTGAAAAAGACTAGCTACTACAGTCAATTTATCATTTTCATAAACATTGACAGTCTCTTCAAAAAGGAAATAAAAGATATTTTCAGTCATTTCATTCATTTTATTACATTATTTTATGTTTCAAGCAGTATCTATAAAGAAGATATGCATGTAACTTAAGACACTTAGAACAAAACAAAACACTGAATGTAAAACAGAGAATTTACTTAATAGCAAGAACATAAAAATAACCCTTATTTTTTTCTTACTGTCTTTATAGGAAATAACCTCCACAGAAGAGAAAAATTAAAACATAAAAATAAAGCTTAGACAAGCCAATGGATCACAAAGGAGGGAAATTTACAAGATATCACCATCACGCTGTTCCAGTAGTTAGGTTTCCTTCTAAGCCTCTCTGTGTTCAGGTACTTAAATAAGTTGGCCCATTAAAAACTGCAAGGCATAAAATAGTGCTGCTTTAACTGGGTCACACTTACAATATAACTAAATTTCCTGCTTTTAGACAAAGATGATTCTGCTTCTATTTCTTAGCAATGAAAAGAGTTTTATATACAGAGTTGAACGCTTTCAATTAAAAAAAAACTGGAGGAAATGAGCCTAAATTATAAGTCTCACAAATCTAGGATATTTTAGTTACACACAGAAGTGTCAAGCTCGCTGTGCTAAAGAAATCTCAAATTCTAACATAAAGAAGTTAAAGAGAATTAAAACGTATTCACTGATTGATTATTCATATTCATATACTTTTTTCCTGAAGTTGAAAAGATGTAAAATATTATATGAGGACACAGGACATAATAGGTCTATGCATGTTAATGGGAGTTTTCATTCAAAACAGAATTCTTGAGAACCTCTTTGCGTGGGAACAAATGGAATACATCTGAGATTGTTGTCAATGCTGGTGACAGGGGGACTCATGCTATTAGGGAGCCACATAGAGTCACCAAGCAATTATTAGGGTTTAGGAATCCTCCTATAATTTCAGTTATAAAAATAAGTAATATGATAACATTATTATTTTATGCTATATAGAATATTTATCATTTCTAATAGTTACCTTTTCTCCATTACACAAAAACAATGCATTATAACCATTCAGATTCTCTATTCAATTATTCATAGAGGTTAGGTCAAAAAATATGTCTCCTATAGATTCTCTGTAATTATAACTAAAGAAATATAAAACCCTAAAAATTTGAAAATACACAAATGAACATCTAATGCCATATTGTGCATGCCAACAAAAAAAATGTAAATGCTTAAAAAGGTCATTCAGCCCAGTGGGTGTGGTGGCTCACACCTGTAATTCTAGCACTCCGGGAGGCCAAGGAGGGAGGATGTCTAAAAATCAGAAGTTTGAGAATAGCCTTATCAGAGAGAAACCCCATCTCTACAAAAAATAGAAAACTATTAGCCAGGTATTGTGGCACATGCTGGTAGTCCCAGCTAATTGGACTACAGGAGGCAGGAGGATCTCTTGAGCCCAGGAGATTGAGATTGCAGTGAGTTATGATCATGCCAGGGTGACAGGTCAAGACTCTGTGAAAACATAAATAAATGAAAATAAAAACAAAATTTAATCGAATAAAGTAGTTGAAAAAATTAGTCAGTAAACAAATCTCATAGATGAATTTGATATTCACAAAAAATAAATGGGGAAATGGGGAAAGGAAATGAAGAAGAAAGGGAAAAATGGCAAATTTGGTTGGTCCTTTTCTTGTTTTTCATTAAAATGGTTGTTTTTAATTAAGCTCTGATGTTTTACATAATTGTTCTGTTTTGCTGAACCTGAGCCCGTAGTCACTCCAAAAGTGGGGACAGGAGAGTTCCCACAGGTAATAAGGACAAATTTTCCTGAAATGAGATAGGTTGAGATTTCAAAGAAAGACGCGCGAAGATTCCAGGATAGTTAGTGCAAAGCATTTATTAAGGAAAGGTGTGGACGGGGCTAGAGCTGGGTCTGCCATGTGTCCTACAAGGGACAGTGGGACAAGACACTTTGTACCTAGGTGTCTCCAAAAGGAGGAGGTTAAATTTATAAAGTTTGCATGAGGATTTAAGGCTCCGGGCTGAGGTAAGTTTGTGTTTTGGGAAAACTTTGCAGCATGCAGGGGCAAAACACAACTAGCTAGGTCAGAGAGCAGCCCAAGGCATTCTGTGTTTCTCTATCAGGATAGGGAAGAAAGTAGGGAAATCTGGAGGACACCACAATTATCATGATTTAACATAAATTAAGTTTTATGACTTAGCTTCTTAAAATCAGCTAGATTTTACATTATTTCTATACTAGAATATCATGCAGGTTTATGGCTGATATATATTCACTATTCATTATCATATCGCTATTTTAAGAAAAGCATTAACTTGCATGTAAACAATTTTATCTTTAAAATATGAATCAATAATTTCTTAAAACCTAATAAATGTATAGTGCAATTGACTTTACATAAATTTAATGTCTGTTTCAAATCGCTTCCAACCTAAAAAAACAGGGAAACATTTAAAATATAGAACTATGCTTATGTTTCAGAAGAATTAACTGTAACAGAGGTAAAAATAATTACACTTAACTTTGGGATTGTTTTGGTATGTAATCTACTTCCTTATAATTGCTCCTTCTATAATGCCACCATTTCACTTTATATTTAATTTATTATAGCACACCACTTTTGCTACGTTACATTTTTAATCTTGCATCTCCATACATAATTTTTAGGGAAAGGCATGTCTTCCACTTTAAAGTCAATAGCAATGAAGCAGGGTTAGAAATAAGACCTTTTAGTGCATTCTTATTATAATCATCATTGCATAAATGTGCTATGTGTTAGGTTTATTTTTATCGGCTTTACACATTAAAAGACTGTGATGTATGTGGTAAAACAAAATTAGAAAGGCTGCTAATATTGTAATAGGATAATTTTAGAAGAAACGCCAAGGGATGAAATTATTTGAAATGGTCGACTGACATTTTAGGAATATGAGGTATGCTTAATTTATCTATAACAATAGTTAATATTTTCATAAGAATAATAAGAGTACTAAAAAAGGGAAGACGTAATTTTATTTTTTATTATTTATTTATTTTTTTGAGACAGTGCCTCAAGCTATTGCCCTGGGTAGAGTGTCATGGCATCATCCCAGCTCACAGCAACCTCCAATTCGTGGGCTCAAGGGATCCTCTTGCCTCAGTTTTTCTATTTTTAGTGGAGATAGGGTCTTGCTCTTCCTTAGGCTGGTCTCGAACTTGTGAGCTCACGCGATCCCACCTCAGCCTTCCAGACTGCTAGGATTACAGGCATGAGCCACTGTGCCTGGCTGAAATTTTTAATTTGAAATAAATATTAATAATGTCATTTTATTATATCTTTTGTTAAATTTTATCTTAAGAATTTGAGACTATATTAAATGATCAAGAAATAGTATTGGGGGGAAAATTTATGATGGAAAAGTAGAGTGTGCACCAAGTGTTTGAAGTCCAAGCTCATGTGCACCTTCTCCTTCTACCACCTTCAACTCCCTAGGACAGGTTCCCTCTTTCTGCTCTGCTGCTCCCACCTAGGCACTATTGCCACATTCTACACCCTGCGAGGGCAGGTAGGCAGGTATGAGGAATGCCAAAATTGGGGGCCTGTGTCCTTTCAGCCAAACTGTAAAGTGGGGCCCTGGGCATCTGTGAGGGTCTGATGGCACTCCATGAATGCATGAGAATGTGCAACATTAAATAGCAAAGAAAAATCACCACAATAGATTGAAAGAGAAACTACAGAGGAAAGGAAGTAACTTTTTTTCTTCTTTTTGAACAAGATAGTCCACATTTTTTGCCCTGACCCCAAAAATTATGTAGTTGTTTCAGTTTTCAAAGCCATTAACATTCCTCCGTGTTTCAAATAGAAATCTATGACTCATACCTATCTACAGAACTCAAGACTTCTTTAACTGACAGCACCTCCATTGATTATATAACATGAAATTCTCAAAATCAAGTTGTCAAACTCAATTAAATTTTCCCCAGAATAGCTTTCCCTGTATCAGATGATAGCAATTCCACATATTTACATCTAAATAAATAGGCCAAAACGTCATTATTTAGTACTTTCCCATTCCTTAAGGAAACCCAATAGTCTCTCCTTTACAAATAAATTCAGAACCCAGTGAACCTTCACCATTTTCACTGCTACCAACTTTATGTTTTGTTTGGATTGCTGGTGTGTTCTCATTTCTGTCTTTGTCTGCTACACACAGGGACTTTTCTGAACAATGTAGCTGGATGAGCTGTTTAATTAAAAAGACCATTCGCTTTCTCCTCTACTCAATACCCTGCTATGGCTTCTTTATTCTGGTTTCCTTAAGGTGAAAGCCAGAGTCCTCTACATGACCTGGCGTCCCTCCCTGACCTCAACTCTACAGGTCTCACCCTTGTTGTCTTGTTGCCTCCGCTCTAGCCACACTAGACTCTACTTTCTTGGAATTATAAAGCTTTTTTTCTGTCTTAGGAACTTTGCAGTAGCTGTTTGCTCCACATGAATTATCTTCACTCTACAGCCACAGGATAGAGCCTTCATTACCTTCAAATTTAGTTCAGTGAAAACCTTTTCTGGCTATCCTATTAAGCACTGCAACTTGCCCACTCTCTCCACTACGCACCCAGTCCGCTTTGTCTTGCTCTCTATTTCTTTTTTCCAGAGTACCTAATGCCTAATGTACTATTTGCTTATTAATTATGCTTGTTTACTGTCTTCCCATGTGAAAATGTACTTACTAATATGATAGCTACCTTGTCCACCAAAGTATTTCAGGCACCCAGAGGAAGTCAAATAAACGTTTGTTAGGTGAAGAAATATTCAAAATTGCAAACTAAAATATTAATCCCCCAAACATACAGGATAATAAATAAATCCCCACCCTGATAATGATTGTAAGAATATATAAAATTAATGTGAAGCATTAATGAATCAGTAAAAAGAACATCTATAAGATAAATAAGAGTGTATAATTATTTGAGCATATGCATGTATGTGTCCAAATATAAAAATTCTCCTGTAAGGCCATGTAAACACTTGCTAGAATTTATTTTCAAAGTACATTCCTCAGAAGACAGGGATGAATGAACAACATGTATGACAGGGTATAATAAAATAGTATCCAGCTTTTAAAAAGATAGAGATCCCCTCACATCTTCAGGTATAGAAGGACTTTGTGGAGAGTATGCTAAGTATCATAAGCCAGTCACAAAAAGACAAATCCTACTGATTTCACTTACATGAGATATTGATAGTACACAAATTCATAAAAACTGAAGGCAGAATGGTGACTATGAGGGATGGAGGGAGAAATAAGGAGTTTTTAAAAGGGTATTGATTTCAGTTTTGCAAGACGAGAAAGTCCTGAAAATCTGGAGTTACAACAATGTAACTATTCTTAACACTACGGAACTTTACTCCTAAAAATGGTTGATGTGATAACTTTTATGTTCAGTGTTTCTTAGCACAATCAAAACCAAATTTTGAAAATATCTAATAGGAAAAATACAATTTTTCCATGATCTTTTAATAAATTTAGTAAAAATATTTAAAACTCTTTCCCTGAGAAAAGTATAGGGAAATGAAAATAGTATTAAAACTAATATTTATTTACACTTTAGTTTAAAATATTCAAACATTGAGAATTAAATTTTTTGTAAAAAAAAAAAAATAAATACTATCAAGAGGAGTTTACTGTTGCTTTCCTCCCACTCACCGTGTTACTTATAGTAAGGACTGAGAATATTTTCTATGCCATGGCAAATTGTCATACTGCTTTCTAAGTTGGATCGTCTTAGAACATGTTATCCTTTTCACTTTCAATGTCAAGAAATATCTCTAAGAGTTCCCTTAATGTAAAGTTTTGTTTCCAGCGTCACTGTGATTCTTTCTGTCACAACAATTTTCTTCATTAATTTAATAAGTTTATCTTCACTAAATTCCTCTAGAAGTCAAAGTTTTCAACAGTGGTCATGTTTCTCCAACACCAGGATTTGAGATGAATGCCCATTTTTGCTCAGGACATGGGAGGAGGGCAGGAGCAGATGGTATTGGAATCTGGATAGCTAAGGTCAGTCATGCTATGAGGCTGCCTTTCAACAGAAAACCTGGCCAAAGGCTCATGTGAGCTTCCTAGGTTGGCAACAGTTTCCATAAATAACATGCCACATTTCATTGCTGGGATGTATTAAGTCTTAATATATCCATGTATGACTTTACTGAGAAGGAACACTTGGAAGTTTACTCCTGGAATTCACCCCCATGCATCTTTTTTCTTTGCTGGTCTGTATTTTTTTCCTCTGATCTGTACCTTTTCATTGTGATAAGCCATTAACCACTCAGAGTTTAGCAGCTTCTGAGTCTTGCATATGATTCTAGTAAACCATCAAGCTTGAGAATGGCTTCGGAGACCCCCAACACACCGTGCTATAATGTATGGAAAATGATTAGACATTGCTTGAAACATAGTTAGCATTCCATAAACATTAGAGACCCTGTCCACCTGTTTTTATATTCTAATGAAAAAGAATGATTGAATTCAAGGAAGAGAGCTCAGTACTAACCGATTTATCATGTGTTAATTACATATAAACTATTTACTGAGAGTTTTTTGAAATAAGTGTACTAAGTGAACTATGTGGTATTATTATAGAACAGAACTTTTAAATAGAAGGGCTAGAAAGGAATTTCCACAAAGTTCTGCTTAAATCCATGTACAAATTAGTTATATGTCAAATATATCTGTTTAATATTCATTGCAAAGGCAGAAAAAATAAGGGAACATTTATAAAAGAATCAAAAGAAAGTTAAATTGTTTTAAAGTCTACCTCACGTTTTTAGGGCTTTATGTATTAAATAGTTTTGGAATATCAAATTGTAATTTTTCTTAATAATCTTCTGTTTTAAAACTAACACTTTTTTATGGTGCAATTGTAACAAGACTATTATAAGAGGTGAGAGACGAGGTCACAAAAATATGCTAGGTTGCAGCAATTCACAACAACATTTAGTTTCACAATTTGAATGTGAGAATCTGTTATGATCTGTGGTCTACAGATTGCAGTAGTTAATGTGTGGAGATTTAACATGTTCGGCATAGATATTCTTTAAAAATAACTTTTTTTCTCATTACACAAGAATACATGTTCTTACTTCTTTTTGTACTTCAGTAAGAAAAATTAAATAATATCTATCCTGAGCCCCCAACCTATACATTTGTAAAACATACCAGATGTATATATTGTGGCAAAACCTTCCTTTTGACAATTATATTGCAAGTACCTCTTATGAAAATATCAAAATAGAGGCTTCCAATTACCTACCTAAAAGAGATTATTATAGTTATTAATTGCCTTACTTATGTCCTTGATGATATAACTCTAGCTCAACATCTAAATTCATGGTGAATTTTCTACACGAATCTATTTTCATGTCCTATTTTTCTGCATAAAAATTATTCATTGATAACAAAATGGATAATCCTACTGATAATTTTGCCTGTAGTGAGAGCTCTAAGTAATTGTTACATTTACCCAGCTCTTTAAAAAGTCTCCAAACTGGAAACTCATAATAAAGGATGGTAATCATATTGTCAAACATGGCTAATGGTAATAAATGCCCCTTTTTGGGCACACCTATGTCAAGAAGTCTGAAGAAACAGTACTTTACTGGCAAGTTTTCATGTTAGGATACTATAGTCGTCGACGGTGGTAGAGATACAAGACTCCTGGGTGAGAGAGAATTTATTTATCCATAGCCTGCATATCAATATATTCTTATATTGGTCCCCTTTCCTCCAGTCAAAAGGGTAACAGGAAAAGACTAAATGTTGCACAAGTAGGTTACATTAAAGGAAAAGTTTCCAGAGACCTTGCATTTAGGGAACACAAAAATTTTGTAATTTCATTTTTATCTAAAATAAATGTTTATGGCCTATTGTGGGTCAAAAGACTGTGAAGACAAGACTTGCTTTTCTCAATAATGCCTCACTCTTAAAATGTGCAGAGTTAAGAGTTATCTATTAAGTTATCATTTCCTAACTATTCCTATCATTTCTAATACTATTATATTTCCTTTTGATTTAAAAGGAAATGTGCTGATCTATAGTAATATTTGTCTTTCAAATCCCATTAAACTTCCTTCCAAATTGCAGCCGTTGATTTCCTCATAATGACATTTTTTTCCTGGTAGTTTACTGTTGCAACATCTTCCTCCTTTATTGACAGCAGACACTTTGTCAGGCCAGCCATTGTGACCCTGCTACTGTCTCCATCTGGATCGAATTACACCAATCCTTCCACCCTCAGCATGGAACAGTAGGGTTTTACTTTCCTTTTATGTTTCACCATCAAACATTAAACTTTAACTCAACTTCCATTCATTAGTTAGTAAGGTAACCTATAATAACTACCAATTTGCTGAGTACAGGGAAAATACTCAATAAATTGCAGTTAGAATTATGTGCCAGTAGTTGTAGTAAGTGCTAGAAGACAAAGCTGGGTTATTAATATCCTTGACATTGAAGTGCTTTGCAGTCAAGTCATAGGAAAGTTTGAATAAAATGTAGATTCCTATAATATATTATGAACCAAATTTCTCCTTATTTCTCAATAAGGAGAGCAGCTTAAATATAAGAAGCTAAGGTTTGGTAATCACAACTTTTCACACTATTATTAAGGTGATTAGTTATAACAATATTTTTTATTTAAGAAGTCAGCTGAAACATGGCAATGGTGATGCATTTGACCAAAGAAATAATGGTCTGATTCATATTCATACCTAAAAGCCCTTCTATTAGAAAGGTTATGTTAGAGTTAAGTGAAAAGATGGTATTAATGTATTCATAGGAATTACATACAAGTGTCTTCCTTTATCTTTTGTGTAAAAAAAAGAATATTTTTTTGCAAATAGAAATATTTGTTTGCTTCCAACATTGTCACATCACAAAGAAACTTTCCAAGTGGTAGCCAAGGATATATAGAATTAGTAAAGCAATGAGACCAGGAATTATAAATAACTAGCAGAACATTTTCTCTTTTAAAATTTCAATTTCAATGCAGTTAGGAGGAGGCATGTGCTTTCCATTTGGGTATACTGACCATAAATTCTTATCATTTAAAGAAAAAAAATTGAGATGGAGTCTCTCCATGTTTTCCAGGCTCACCTCAAACTCCTGGGCTCTGGCCATCCTCCCACCTTAACCTCCACATAGCTAGGGTAAGAAGCACACACTACTGTGCAAGTCCACTTCCTATAATTTTTAAATGGCCACCTTATTTATACATTTGCTTTATATTTATTGCCTATAAGGATTATATAAACCTAGAAAAAATTTATTGCATCAGATAGTTGATTACACCTGTCATGTGTTATTTTACCATTTAGGAACCATGAACCTTTTGCTGGAGACAGAGTGAAATTCAAAACAGATTTATTTTTTTAAAGAAGTATTTCATCCAGTAACAAAGAGAATAAATCCACACATAGTAGCATTTCACATTGCTGAAATTTGTTTAGGTTGGAAACAAAGGCAATTTAGCATTTTTTAAGTTAGACTAAGTACTTCCTCCTAAATCCCCTAAGTAATAATCTTTAAAATTGTACAGACACACACACATACACATGTCTTTTTCAGATTAATAAAAATATTTAGGTTACATTGTGCTTGTTAGGTAAAGTCCAAGTTGCAATCGAGCATCTTACCCAGGAGGTGTGTCATGAACCCTTAATCTGTACACAATAAGTGAGAATGAACCACACCCATTCCCCCACCTTCTTGAATTTACATGTGTTTTTATCTCATGTGGGCATGTAGGTGTTCATCTACAAGCTTCATATCAATACTGAGTACACCAGATGCTTGTTTTTCCATTATTTTGATACTCTGCTTAGGAGGATGTTCTCTAGATCCTTTTAGGTAAACACAAAAGAAGTGAAATCTCCATCTTTCTTTAGCCTTAATAGTATTCAATGGTATACATATGCCACAGTTTATTATCTATTCATGGGTTGATGGGAACTTGGGTTGTTTCCACATCTTTGCAATTGTGAATTGAGCTGCAATAAACATTTGAGTATAAATTTCCTTATGGTAAAATGACATTTTTTCTTCTAGATAGATACATAGCAATGAGATTGTGGGATCAAATGAAATGTCTATTTTTCAAAGCAAACATCATCCTGATACCAAAACCCAGAAAAAAAAAACAACTAAAAAGAAGAACTTCAGACCAATTTCACTAATGAATATAGATGAAAAAATTCTCAATAAAATCCTAGCCCTAGCCAACAAACTACAACTTCCCATCAAAAACAATCATTCATCATGATCAAGTAGATATCATCCTAGGGATGCAAGGCTGGTTAATATATGCAAGTCCATAAATGTAATCCTCTATATCACCAAAAGCTAAAACAAAGACCAAAAAAATGATTCAATAAAATTCAGCATTTATTTCTACTTAGAACACTGAAGAATGGAAGCATAAGTGGCACATTTCTTAAATTGGTTGAAGCCATCTACAACAAACCCACAGCTTATATTTTAATGAATGGAGTAAAATTGAAAGCCTTTCCACTTAGAACTGGAAGCAGGCCAGATTGTCCTCTATCATCACTACTATTCAATGTGGTGCTGGAAGTTCTAGGCAATACAATCAGGCAAGAGAAGGAAATAAAGGGCATCCAAATGGGAGCAGAGGAGGTCAGACTCCCCTTCTTTGCTGCTGAAATGGTCTTATACTTAGAGAACCCCAAACTCAACCACAAGACTCCTAGAAGTGATCAAAAAATACTGTAATGTCTCAGGATATACAATCAATGTCCACAATCAGTAGCTTTTGTGTATGCCAGTAATAACCAAGATGAGAAGCTAATCAAAGACACAATTCCCCTTCACAAGATCTTCAAAGAAAATGAAATACCTAGGAATATTCTTCACAAAAGAGGTGAAGGACTTCTATAAAGAAAATTATGAAACACTAAGAAAAGAAATAGCAGAAGATATTAACAAATAGAAGAACATACCATGCTCATGGCTGGGAAAAATCAACATCATTAAAATGTCTAAACTTCCCAAAGTAATCTACAGATTCAATGCTATCCCTCTTAAAATGCCAACATCATACATTCAAGACTTGGAAAAAATAATTCTGCATTTTGTATGGAACCAGAAAAATCCCTGTATAGCTAAAGCAGTGCTTAGTAATAAAAACAAAGCTGGGGCATCAGCCCACCAGACTTTAGACTGTACTACAAGGCCATAGTGATCAAAGCCTGGTATTGGCACAAAAATAGAGACATAGACATTTGGAATTGAATAGAAAACCAGAAAATGAAACTAACACAGCCACCTAATCTTGGATAAACCAAACAAGAACATACAATGGGGGAAAGACTCCCTATTCAATACCTGGTGCTGGGAGAACTGGATATCCACATGTAAAAGACTGAAACTGACACTTTTCCCTACTCAGAGAAATTAATTCTAGATGGATAAAAGACTTAAATTTAAGGCACAAAACAATAAAAATCCTCAAAGAAAGCAGGGGAAAAACACTTGAAGATATCAGCCTGGGGAAACACTTTATGAAGAAGACTTCCGTGGCAACTGCAACAACAAGAAAAATAAACAAACGGGACTTAATTAAATCCAAAAGCCTCTGTAAGGCTGAGGACACAACAAGGAAAGCAACAACCTACACAATGGGAAAGGATATTTGCGTATTTTGAATCAGACAAAAGCTTAATACTGAGAACTCATATTAATCAACATAAAAAAGCCAACAATCTCTTATATCACTGGGCAAGAGATATGAATAAAACCTTCTCTAAAGAAGACAGACAGAAGAATGAGTAACAATCATCTGAAAAAATGCTCATTGTCCCTAATTATTAGATAAATGCAAATCAAAACCACCCTGAGATATCCTCAAAGCCCTGTGAGAATGGCCCACATCACAGAATCTCAAAGCTGCAGATGCTGGTGTGGAAGCGAAAAGATGGGAACACTTTTACACTGCCCGTGGGACTGCAAACTAATACAATTTTTTTGGAAGGAAGTATGGAGAACCCTGAAATAACTCAAACTAGACCTCCCATTTGATCCTCTCATCCCATTACTGGGCATCTAGCCAGAAGGAAAGAAATCCCATTACCATAAAGACTTGCACTAAACTGTTTATGGCAGCTCAATTTACAATCGCCAAAATGTGGAAACAGTCTAAATGCTCACCAATCCAGGAATGGATAAACAAGGTGTGGTATATGTACACTATGGAATACTATTCAGCCATTAAAAACAATGGAGACTTTACAGCCTTTGCATTAACCTGGATGGAAGTGGAACACATTCTTCTTAGTAAAGCATCACAAAAATGGAGAAGCAAGAATCCCATATACTCAATACTGATATGAGGACAATTAATGACCTAGTACATGGTGGGGGGGTAGGGGGTGGGGGGAAGGGAAGAGTAGAGAGAGGAAAAAAGGAAGGGTGTCAGGTGTCACAGTGTGCGACATACCTTTTGGGAGCTGGACATAATTATAAGAAGGACTTTACCTAACAAATGCAATCAGTGTAACCTGGTTCTTTGTACCCTCAATGAATCCCCAAGAATAAAAGAAAGAAAGAAAGAAACTTACTAAGAATTCAGCCAGAAAATGTGAGGTAGTTTAAGATTGTTAAAATACTCTCCCCATTTTTCTTATGTATAAATATCTATGTATACAAATATTTGAGAATTTCATTTTCAATAGTATCAAATTAATGCAAAAATCCATTTAAGAAAATACATACATGCAAAAATAAATTTAACTTTGTCAATCATGTATCTAAGTAACTACATAAGAAAGGATCAGCATTTATTTTATTTAATATTCAATACTCACTGGAGCATCTAGCATATTCGCTATATTGGTCAAGTGACTGTACCAAGAAACACAGACCTTTCATTCTGCCACCACTGTTACTAACAATGTGTCTAAAATACAAAAGTAAGTTGTGGTGCCTACCCTAATAAGGAAAAGAAAATTCTTTTTCTACCCCTTAATAAAAGCCAGACTGTTATAGAAATCCTAAAAAATTAGCCTTTTATCTATGGCACAACTGCATTTTATACCCTTTTCTAAAAATAAGAAATAGGCTTGTCTTTCTTTGAAACTATGAGTTAATTTCATTTTAATATGTGCAAGTATTCACCTAATTATTTGTCCTTAGTGTACCTATAGAGTTTTTCCCAAAAAACACATTCTCTGGTTACTCGTGAACTTTTTCCACTGACTCATGTTCAATCTCTGCTTGGCAGAGGCCGATTTTCACCTTAGTATGAGTTCAATCTGCTTAGGTCTGTTAAGGAAGGGCATGGTTTGCCTTGCCCATTGTTGTAATTCTAGTCTCTAGAATGGAATCCGGAACAGAGGAAATAATAAATGTTCATAATGATTGAATGAGTATAATCTAGGTAGACTAGGTATTTCAATCATTTATAAATTATGCTGAGAGTCCTGAAAAATAATTACCGATATTATCTGTCTGTACCAGTGTGAGTGATCTTTTTTCAACAAAGGTTGACGTTTTCTCACTTGTTAGGAAAGTGATGAAGTATGAAAACTTACCTGTAAACATGGATCACTGAAGCAAACACCATTGTCTCTTGGGCAATACTCAAAGCAACTCTCCTTACCCATGATATTGCCATCTTCCCCTGCATTTGTCTGTATCCTGTCTGTGATTTCTTATCTCCAAATCAAACTTCCACTGCCTGTCTCCTTTGCCCTCTGATCCAACTATCTTGGAAAACGCATTCTGCAAAATTGTTTCTTCTTTTTCTCATAAATACTTCCTCGCTTTTTCCTGAGGAATTGCTTTCTTATCTACTCTTTAGATTTACCTCCAAGTCATATTCCATTAATTTTGTACTTGAAGAGGGCTTAGCACACCGTCTGCTCAGTGTCACTTTCAGATACTAATGATCCAACAACGTCATATGAAAACCCTCATTTGAAATTTAGTTTGATCCGATAAATGAGATTCTTTCCTTCCATTTAATCTATCAATTTCATGGTTTCTCATTATTCACATACTTCTTTTCTAACTTAAGTCTTGACACTATTCTATTGTACTTTGATAATGTGGAAAATATATCCAAAATTTTACTTACTCCATTCACCTTTGTAATCCCAGAAACACTATTTGTATTTTAGCTATCCACTCCCACCTAATCATCTCCCAGAAGTATTTATGAAATATTGATTCTAGCCTACATTCTTCCAACTCTCACAGTATCTATTTGTCCTTTAATCATACTGAAATATTTAGTCCCTCCACCTGTTTACATTTCTCCAATAATTCTATCTAGTTTTTACCTCTTTCCTCATACAGCTTGGATTTTGTATAACATTGTTTCAACCAATTATTTTCCTCTCAAATCCTTTGCCTCATTGTCATCTATAAAACCAGTTGGATAAAATCTCTGCCCTAAAACTCCAAAAATTTATGTGTTCAGTGCCAATTTCATCATCTCCCCAAAACTGCTTTTGGTTATACTCTTTTATCTCAATAGAGAGCACCAAAGTGCTCAGTTCCGGAAACCTAAAATTTATTCTTGACTTTTTCTGTGATCTTATATCCAATCAATTACCATGTATTTTACTTCTAAATGTCTTAGTCTGCAAATAATAAAAATATGTGTTTTGTGAGATAAAATAAACGGCACCATTAACATATTACAGAAGGAGGAGATCTGTACTGATGAAAACCCTATTTTATCTATACTATGGAGGTGGTAGTTTCAATTTGTCACCTGCTAACTGTGGAGCCAAGGGAAGAACCCACAGCTTAAATAAGAGAAATTGGAGAGAAAAGATGTGAGGGAGAAAGCAGGGCTAAGAAAGATAGTTACATCACGGACCTTAGAAGGTTCGTATCTCATATAAAATTTTCTGTAGAGAAAAAGGAATTTTAGAAAGTTATGTTTGGTATTCAGTTGGAAATAGTCCCTTTTTCTTTTCTCCAACTACTTTCTATTGTTTGTACTTCACTAAAAGTCTATTACAAACCACATCCTTGTTTGGGAATCATTTTGCTGCCATCTTGCAAAAATATCTTTTATTTTCTTAGCAAATGTCTAAAACTTAAAACTTACACAATCTAAATTCAAGAAAAGGTGAATGTCTTATAGAAAGTAGATTCAGGGGACAACTTGAAAGATGACGGCCAAGTAGCAGCAGCTTCTGTGCAGCCGGGTGCAGCAAGAGCGGGGAGAGAGGACCTCAGGCATGTCTGGCCGGTGGGTTCGGCCCAGAGGCTTCCCTTTGGTGATACAGGAGGTCAGTGAGAGACTTTTGGACCCCACTAGGAGGACTGAAGAGGTGGAAAACTGGCAAGTGGTGGGTGCGTTTGTTTGGTCGGAGGCTGCCTGCAGCTGTAATTGCATCAACGGCTAGTTTGCAAGCAGGAAAAGCCTTACCTGGGGGCTGTCTTGGGTTTTTTTTGGACTTGGACACTCGATTGAACTGCCTTGGGAGATCTTGGGCCAGTGTGCGGATGACTTTGGGTGTTGTCTGGGGCCCCAGACTTAGCTGCTGAGCTGGAAAGGAGTTAATATCGTTCAGCTGTGGGCTGCCCCTGCATGTTGCAGCACCGGGATTCACCAGGAGACCTGGGGCGAGTGATCTATTGACTGAGTTGCCTAAAGCAGGGACTGTGCTACTGGGGAAGTGCGGAGATCTAAGTGTTTGGCAGATTGACAGCCGTGGCCCTCAGGGACATAGGTGGAGACTGGACTTTGAGCACTGGATAAGCAGGCAGCCACGCCAGGAGAGATCCCAGGGATAAGTGCTGTCCCTGGAAAGCTTCTGCTTGGCCAAAGTGTATGGCTTGGAGTGTCTTTTGAGTGAGTTGAGGGGTTATTTGGGCTCCCGAACCTGGAGGGTCTGGGTAATCAG
>CAUYRH010040866.1:0-13876 GCA_963574655.1 Perodicticus potto
GGCCAAACTGCAACAGAAAAATAGCTGGGCTGGCTCGGCACCTGTGGCTCAACAGGCTAAGGCGCCAGCCACGTACACCTGAGCTGGCGGGTTCGAATCCAGCCCGGCCCACCAAACAACAATGACGGCTGCAACCAAAAAATGGCCGGGCGTTGTGGCGGGCGCCTGTAGTCTCAGCTACTTGGGAGGCAGAGGCAAGAGACTTTCTCGAGCCCAGGAATTGGAGGTTGCTGTGAGCTGTGATGCCACAGCACTCTATCCAGGGTGACAGCTTGAGGCTCTGTCTCAAAAAAAAAAAAAAATAGCTGGGTATTGTGGCGGGCGCCTGTAGTCCTCCCATCTACTTGGGAGGGTGAGGCAAGAGAATCACCTAAGACCAGGAGTTGGGTTGCTGTGAGCTGTGACACCACAGCACTTTACCAAGGGCGATAAAGTGAGACTCTGTCTCTACAAAAAATAAATAAATAAATAAAAACATCTCTCAGTTTGGCAAATTTCCTTTCCTGTGGACATCCCCTATGTTATCTCTTCTGAGCTACAGGCTGTAGCTAGTTTACTAGGCTAATGTGTGGCTGAGCTCTGTAGAGCACCAAGAAGACTTTGATTCAGGTCAACCTGGAATGACCTTGTCTTGCCTCAGGTTGCTAATCTGTGAAATAGAGATAATTAATTTAGTCATCAAATATTAACTGCCCATCATGTGCCAGCCCTAGGAATAAGCATGGAAGGAAGACGAGTAACCACAGCATGATATGGTAGAACTATTATGGATTATAAAAGCATGGCTAAGACACAAGGAATGAGTTGGAGTTAGCCAGGCAGAATATAAAAGAATGGAAATGTTCTAGGCACAAGGAACAGAATGTACAGTGTCCTGGAGGTTAGAGAGCAAGTTCAGGGCTTTTGGGGAACTGACAGTAATTCAGTCCAGCTGGGGAGGAAAGTGTGAGGCTTGAGGAGAAGAAGTATGGATAGGTGCCTTGGAAGATAAGACAAGGATTTTAGCCTTCATCTGAAGGATAATGGGACCCCTGAAGGCTTATAAACAACAATATCATGATGAGATTTGTGTTTCAGAAGGATCATTCTGGCTGTGAAGAGTGTATTATAGAGAAACAGTCCTGGAAGGAAGAAGAACACTGAGGAGGCTTTTGTGGTATTCAGTTGGTAGGTAGGTGGTGGTGGCTTGGCCCAGAGTAGTGGCAATAGAATTGGAGAGTCAAGCCGGGCGTTGTGGTGGGCGCCTGTAGTCCCAGCTACTCGGGAGGCTGAGGCAAGAGAATCACCTAAGCCCAAGAGCTGGAGGTTGCTGTGAGCTGTGATGCCACAGCACTCTACCAAGGCTGACACAGTGAGACTCTGTCTCTAAAAAAAAAAAAAAAAAAAGAATTTGAGCGGTGCCTGTGGCTCATCGAGTAGGGCACTGGCCCCATATACTGAAGGTGGTGGGTTCAAACCCGGCCTCGGGCAAACTGCAAAACAAAAATAGCCAGGCGTTGTGGCCGGCGCCTGTAGTCCCAGCTATTCAGGAGGCTGAGGCAAGAGAATCACCTAAGCCAAGGAGTTGGAGGTTGCTGTGAGCTGTGTGATGCCACGGCACTCTACTGAGGGCGATAAAGTGAGACTCTGTCTCTACAAAACGAAAAAAAAAAAAAAGAATTGGAGAGTCAAGAGATTTGGGAGGTAGAATCGGCAAGACTTGCGATTGATAGGCAGGTGGGTGTTGAGGAACAGGGAGCAATCGAGGTTGAGTCAGTTTTCTGGCCTGGGCAATGACTGGATGGAGGTGCTATTGACTGTCAAAGGGAACTTCAAAGCTGTTAGTGCACAATTCCAAGTACATAGTAAGTACTTGGTGAAGGTTGGCCATGATTATTATAAGTTCATTTTTTTCATTATTATTATTATTATTTTGAGACAGGTTTCACTATGTCACTCTGGGTAGAATGCTGCCCTTGGTGTCACTGCTCACAGCAACCTCAAACTCTTGGGCTTAAGCGATTCTCCTGCCTCAGCCTCCCAAGTAGCTGGGACTATAGGTGCTTGCCACAATGCCACAACCACCTGGCTATTTTTTTGTTGCAGTTGTCATTGTTGTTTAGCTGGCCCAGGCTGGGTTCGAACGCACCAAACTCAGTGCATGTGGCTGGCGCTGTAACCACTGTGCTGTGTGTGCCTAGCCAATTATCATTATTATTATTATTTTGAGACAGAGCCTCAAGCTGTCACCCTGGGTAGAGTGCCATGGCATCACAGCTCACAGCAACCTCCAATTCCTGGGCTTAGGTGATTCTCCTGCCTCAGCCTCCCAAGTAGCAAGGACTACAGGCGCCCGCCACAACATCCAGCTATTTTTGTTGTTGTTGTTGTCGTTGTTCAGCAGGCTCCAGCTGGATTTGGACCAACAGCCCTGGTGTATGTGTCCAGCGCCATAATCACTGAGCTGTGGGTACCGAGCCAATGAGTTCAGTTTTATTTTATTTTATTTATTTAATTTTTTAAATGCAAACCCATTCTGATTTTTTAAAAATTTTTTAATAACAATAACAGTGTTTAAGATAAGGACTAGAAACAAAAACCTCGAACAGAATGAATGAAGATAAATACATTCAGAAAAGAATTCAGACGATTACTGCATCAAAATATTAAGCAATATTAATAATGCAAAGAAAGTGACATTCACATTGTCAAATAAGAATATGTCTATTGGCTTGGCGCCTGTGGTTCAACGGGCTAAGGTGTCAGCCACGTACACCTGAGCTGGCGGGTTTGAATCCAGCTCCGACCTACCAAACAACAATGACGGCTGCAACCAAAAAATGGCCGGGCGTTGTGGCGGGCGCCTGTAGTCCCAGCTACTTGGGAGGCGGAGGCAAGAGACTCGCTTAAGCCCAGGAATTGGGGGTTGCTGTGAGCTGTGATGCCACAGCACTCTACCCAGGCAACAGCTTGAGGCTCTGTCTCAAAAAAAAAAGAATATGTCTATTATAGAATGCTTTGACTCTGAGGCTCAGTATGGAGTCATCAATTAACTTCTTATTTTTTTTTTCCAAAGTCTCAAAAAATAGACAACTAATATTTATAAATAAAAGTGAAAGGCTCGGCGCTTGTGGTTCAACGGGCTGGGGTGGCAGCCACGTACACCTGAGCTGGTGGGTTTGAATCCGGCCCGGGCCCGCCAAACAACAATGACAGCTGCAACCAAATAATGGCCGGGCGTTGTGGCGGGCACCTGTAGTCCCAGCTACTTGGGAGGCGGAGGCAAGAGACTCACTTGAGCTCAGGAATTGGAGGTTGCTGTGAGCTGTGATGCCATAGTACTCTATCCAGGGTGACAGCTTGAGGCTCTGTCTAAAAAAAAAAAAAAAAAAAAGTTAAAGATAATTTCAAAAAACAGATCACACATCTTTCAAAAGAACTAAAACCAAAAAATATAAGAAAATAGTGACTAATTCTCAAATAAACTGGATTCAATTTTGACCAAAGTACATTACATTTTTTTTTTTTTTGTAGAGACAGAGTCTTACTTTATCGCCCTCGGTAGAGTGCCCTGGCATCACACAGCTCACAGCAACCTCTAACTCCTGGGCTTAGGCGATTCTCTAGCCTCAGCCTCCTGAGTAGCTGGGACTACAGAAGCCCGCCACAACGCCCGGCTAATTTTCTGTTTTGCAGTTTGACCGAGGCCCGGTTTGAACCCACCACCTTTGGTATATGGGGCTGGCACCCTACTCGATGAGCCACAGGCACTTACCCAGCCCCGCTATTTTTTTGTTGCAGTTTGGCCGGGGCTGGGTTTGAACCCGCCACCCTCGGTATATGGGGCCGGCGCCCTGCCCACTGAGCAACAGGACCACCCTATTTATTAATTTATTTTTTAGGGACAGAGTTTCACTTTGTCACCCTTGGTAGAGTGCCGTGGCATCACAGCTCACAGCAACCTCCAGCTCTTGGCCTTAGGAAATTCTCTTGCCTCAGTCTCCCGAGTAGCTGGGACTACAGACGCCTGCCACAATGCCCGGCTATTTTTTTTGTTGTTGTTGCAGTTTGGCCGGGGCCGGGTTTGAACCCGCCACCCTCAGTATATGGGGCCAGCGTCCTACTCACTGAGCCACAGGCGCCACCCGAGCTCAATTTTAGATGTGTAGTGCTGGACAGAAATATCCAGTGGGGGCCTAGATATATGGTTCTGGAGTGAGACAACCATGAGGCAATTCAATGTAATAATGTGCATAGGCATTCATAACAGAACTCTAAATACAAGCCCAGAAAGTAAGTCCCCTCCTTCCATTAAGTCTCATGAGCAGACACTACCAAACCCGTTTATTACTGACACATTCCAGGCAAGGACTTCAGCTAGGGTCAGTATGTGAAGTGAGGTGAGGTGGTACTCAGAAAAAACATCTGAACCCCGTAATGCAGGACAGGACAGCTCTACAACCGCTGCCTTGGCCCTGGCAGTGCTGATGCTGAGACGGATTAAGAAACCGGCTTGAAAAAGAACCAACCACCTGTGCAGAAAACACTGGCGCCTTGCTGTCTGCTCCTCGTGCACATCTGACTGGTCAATAACCTGTCAGTCTCCAGGGCCCAGGTCTTCATTGGATAACTGATGAAGACCCACCCCCCAAAAATCCCATATAAACCAACAGAGCAGAGAGCTCTAGGGGGGAGATTTTCAGCAGGACTTTGAAGAGAGAACAGCTATGAAGCGGACCTCAGAAAGGGAGCAGGATAGAGCTGCCTGCTTCTTTCCAGAAGCCGACCTCGACTAGACCTCGGTAAAGGGAACAGGATAGAACTGCCTGCTCCCTTTTAGAAGCTGACCTCAGCCAGACCGCGACTAGAACTTGCTAAAGGGAGCAGGATAGAGCTGCCTGCTCCCTTTCAGCAAGCCTGACCTCAGCTAGACCCCGACTAGACCTCGGTAAAGGGAGCAGGATAGAGCTGCCTGCTCCCTTTCAGAAGCCGACCTCGGCTAGACCTCAGAGAGAGGGAACAGAAAGAGCTGCCTGTTTCCCTCCAGAGGCAAGAGAATTTGCTCCCCTCCTGGGTCCTCTTGCCTGGAGGTTTTGTTCTTCCTCTACTTATAATTCTTTCCTATAAATAAATCCTTCTCTACTTGTAATTCTTTCCTATAAATAAATCCTAACTTACCACCACTATTGTGGTCCGTCGATTCCTTCTTCGAATCGCCGAGACCAAGAGCCTGAAATTCCGGTATCACCCGGAACTATTCCCTGAGGTACCCTCCACAGCCATTATCACTCTCATTGTACACATGGATAATCTCAAAAGAGATATAACGATTTCCTCAAGGTCATACAGTTGGTGATGGTACATCTGTGCCTCGAACTGAGGTCTTCCTGACTCCAAACGCAGGAATCCTTCTGTTGCACCACCATGCAGGCTAATTTATTGAGCACTTAACTATGTGATGGGTGTAGCACCAGGCGTTTTACAAGCATTAATCTCTTATTATTCTCAGATTGGGATTATCATTGCCATTTAATGGAGGAGAAACTAAGGATGAGGTGGGTGTTAATTAAGACTTGCCAAAGATCATTCAGGAAGGGAAGAGCTAGGATTAATTTATAGCTCTCCAGCCACTCAGCGGCAGGGATTTTTTTTTCTTTTTTTTTTTGTAGAGACAGAGTCTCACTTTATCGCCCTGGGTAGAGTGCCGTGGCATCACACAGCTCACAGCAACCTCCAGCTCCTGGGTTTAGGCGATTCTCTCGCCTCAGCCTCCTGAGTAGCTGGGAGTACAGGCGCCCGCCACAACGCTCGGATATTTTTCTGTTTTTGCAGTTCGGCCGAGGCCGGGTTTGAACCCGCCACCTTCGGTATATGGGGCCGACGTCCTACTCAATGAGCCACAGGCGCCACCCTCAACGGCAGGGATTATATCAACCTCCTCGCGATATACCGGCTGGGGACACAGCCGGATCATAAACATTCACTGGCCGGAAGTTAACGCGGTTTTAAGAAAAGGCAGTGTCACGCTTGCGCACTAGGCATAGAGGCGGGGAGGTCAACGCGAGGGCGAGAGGGCGGTGGTGCTAGAGAAGGCGTGTCTGTTTTCCAAACACTGTCCCCACGGTGTGTGTAAGTCCCAAGGTTGGTCTGTATGATGTGAGTGACAGTTTATTTTAACCAATCGCTGCAGAACCAACCTTTGCCAGGGCGAAGGTGTGCCCGCCTCTGCCGGAAGGGAATTTACAGATGGGTGGGACCGGAATTGACGCTACAGGGGAATGCTAGGCTGTGGGAGTGTTGATGTTTTCCAGGCAGTCCGGTTGACTGGGTTCAAGCTGGAAGCTTGGAGGGGAGGCGTTCTTACTGTTCTCCAACGATATCCTTTAACAGCACCTACGCCTGCGAGTCAGCAATTGGGGAGAAAAGTGAAGAGCAGGACGAGACCGGAGAGAAGGCTCGGACTTAGGCTGCCGACTTTGAAATCTGAGACCGAGGGCATAGGAGGGCGAGCATTCGACTCTGATTGGCCTGTGGGCGTTGTCGAAGACCCACGCAGCTGTTTCGATTGGTTAGAGATCACAATTGTGCTGGCGACTGCGGCGATCTTGCCTACGTACTTCCGAGCGAGGGGCTGAGCTGCGCCCTGGCGCGCGTGCGCATAGCCTGGAGCCCCACCCTGTAGAACAAGAACCTGTGGGGGGGCGGGGCGAAGAAGTGCTTGTTTTGGTTCTGTTTCCTTTGAAGCTGAAGGCTGGAAGGAGCATAGCAATAAAGTCGCTGGAGTTGGAAAGAAGGCTACTACAAACTGGCCGCAGTACCTTCGTTTTGGACTTCACATCCAGGTTCTTCTCCTAACGTGATCCGTGCCCTGCCACTGCCGACAGTTCTCGAACCGGTGCTTCGAACCCTTTATCCGTGTCTAGACATTCCCGTCGTGCTTCGCGCACTAGAGTAGACCCCCTCATCCGGGTTCTCTCCCGGCGTGCCCCGCGCCGGTTTTGCTGCGGGGTACTCGGCAGTGCCGCCATGACTATTCTCCCCAAAAAGAAGCCACCGCCTCCCGACACTGACCCCACTAACGAGCCGCCGCCGCCTGGGCCACTGCCTCCGGCGCCGCGCCGCGGCGGGGGTGTGGGCGTGGGCGGCGGCGGTACTGGAGTGGGCGGTGGCGACCGTGACCGTGACTCGGGCGTAGTGGGGGCCCGTTCTAGGGCTTCGCCACCGCCTCCGGGCCCGCTACCGGGGCCGCCGGGCGCTCTTCACCGCTGGGCTCTGGCTGTGCCCCCGGGCGCAGTGGCGGGTCCCCGGCCACAACAGGCTTCTCCTCCTCCTTGCGGGGGCCCTGGTGGTCCCGGCGGTGTTCCTGGGGACCCGCTGGGTGCAGCAGCGACGGGTGTCGGTGCGGCAGGTGTGGTGGTGGGCGTGGGCGCTGCCGTTGGTGTGGGTAGCTGCTGCTCCGGGCCGGGGCATAGTAAGCGGCGCCGTCAAGCTCCCGGCGTTGGCGCTGTTGCTGGGGGCAGTCCCGAGCGAGAGGAGGTCGGCGCAGGCTACAATAGTGAGGATGAGTATGAAGCAGCTGCTGCACGCATCGAGGCAATGGATCCTGCCACTGTCGAGCAGGTAAGAGCTGTGGGGTGAGGGGTGGGTGGCTATGACGGATGGATCCCAGACTAACAAGGGATTTAGGGAAGGATAGTTGAGATCGCTCCAGGGAACCTAGCTCTTCTCGTAGGGCCTGACACTTTTCTGGTGGTAGAGGCATAGACATTCTCTTGCCTGCTGTCCAAGGACTTCGAGTTAGAATCCCCAGATAGGTGGCGAACTTAAAGATGGGGACTGAGGCCTCTTTTATGATCTATAGTTATTTCAAGCCCTAGAATATCATCTTGTAGGGTCAGTACGTGACAGTTCCTCAAGAGACACTGCAGGATTGAGCCCTTTCTGAGTAGGGATCTTAGGTCTCTCCAAGCGACCTTGGTCTGTGTTCAGGGGTTTAAGAGTTCTTTTCCTCTGGGATAGGAGTCTGAGATTCCCCCTCCATGGAACTCAAATAAGGAGGGGGACCTCAGAGATAAGATCTGAGCACTGGTAAAGAGACCTAAGCTCTTTTAAGAGTCTGAGACACTTTGCATATAGTACAACACCCCGCCTCCCCCCCACCGTGGGTAATACTGCACAAGACCACTCCTCCGTGAGGCCTGAGACCTCAAGAGTCCTAAGCCTGCCTTCAGAGATTTGGGATTCCGTTTTCTAGAACCAAGGGACACACAGAGAAACACACACCTCTTTTAGATAGTGAGATCTTCTGAGCTTTTTCCAAGGATCTAAGATTTCTTTCAGGGAAATAAGATTCCCTCCCCCTTGGGAACAAGAGCCAAAATCAACACCCAGGAACCAGAGACTCTACTTGAATACATGAGAGTTATCCCTTTTCTGAGTGACAAGGGTCTACATTTCTGATCACTGGTCTGGGAATTCTCTCTTTGGAGACAACAGTCTGAACCTCTCTTCAGGATCTTCAACGACTAAGGGATGGTCCCTCAGTCCTCCACCTTCCACCAATGACCTGAGCTTTCCTGCAAGGAAATGAGTGAGACTCATGCCTCTGAATACTGGTGCTTAAGATCCTCCTGCTTATGGAGTGGGGTTTTTAGACTGGGTTTGAGGCCTCTTCAGGGACCCGCTATCCTTCTGCAGGTCCCAGGCAAGGTGAGGTCTTTAGGAGACTTTTTTCCTTGGGCTGGTATCTGAGTGATCTTGTAGGTCTGAGACCCCCCCGACCCCCCACACACAAGAAATTGGAACCTTTTTACCCCAGTTATAAGTGACTGAAAGACTGCTATGTCCTTGGGGATATAACATTCCATCTTTCGCTTTGTAACAGGGGTCTGAAGGCCTACCCCTCAAGGGTCTGAGCTTATCAGGGACATACAATCTCTGCATTGGAAACACTCAACCTAAGTCCATTCTTCAGGGGATATGAGCAGCATGGGATCTCAAAGATGCTGTCTATGACCTTCCTCCAGATATAAGCCTACCTTCAAAGGCCTTAGACCTGTTTTGCCAAGGACATTTGAGTTTTCCCTCATATATACTCCAGTAACTGTCATGTTTCTAGATTTAAAACTTGAGCTTCAACCTTCAGGAACTTGAAGTACTTCTCAGGAACAGGAATCTTCCCCCAAGGATTTGAACTTTACCTCAGTTGTGCAAGGATCTGTTCCTCAACTGAGGACCTGAAACATCAATCTGCCCTGAGGTTACTGACACCTCACTTCAGACAACGGACACACACTCAAGTCACAGGGAACTTTTAGGGATCTAATTTCTGCTACAAGGACTTGAGAGGGGATTTGGACCTTAGATTCCCATGCACCTTGAGCCTGTGAGTAGGATGGGACTCCGAGGAAGAGTCTGGGCCTCTTCCTGGAGGCCTGAGCTTCTCTCGGAATAAGGGATCCTGTGCTTTAAGGACTGGGGCTTGGCTTCTCCCTTGGGGAATCCTTTTTTTTTTTTCTTAGAGACAGAATCTCACTTTATCGTTCTCAGTGGAGTACTGTGGCATCACAACTCACAGCAACCTCTAACTCCTGGGCTTAGACGATTCTCTTGCCTCAGCCTCCCAAATAGCTGGGACTACAGGCGCCCGTCACAACACCTGGCTGTTTTTTTGTTGCAGTTTGGCTGGGACCGGGTTCAGACCCACCGCCTTCAGTATATGGGGCTAGCGCCCTACCTACTGAGCCACAGGCACTTTTTGGGTAATCCTTTTGAACCAGGGAAGGAGCATGAGTTGATCCTCAGTGTGGCCAGAGCCTCCCCCATTGGACAGAGGGACCTGGGTGCTCTTCGGGGTCCTAAGACCCCCTTATTCTTAGCCTGTCAAGGCCAAGAAGGTCCCCTTACTATGAGACAGTTGTTAGGTCCTGGGGATATGGAGTCCAAGGCTGCTTCTCTGGAACTATACTGTGCTATGCTTGCTTCTTAACCTCCAGGACCAGGGAAACATTCTAAGCCAGGGGTCCTCAAACTGTGGCCCGCGGGCCACATGAGTTGGTGTGACTTGTATTTGTTCCTGTTTTGTTTTTTACTTCAAAATAAGATATGTGCAGTGTGCATAGGAATTTGTTCATAGTTTTTTTGTTTTTTTTTTAAACTATAGTCTGGCCTTCCAATGGTCTGAGGGACAGTCAATGGACCCCCTGTTTAAAAAGTTTGAGGACGCCTGTTAATCTAAGCTGTGAATTGCTTTTTTTTTTTTTTTTGAGACAGAGCCTCAAGCTGTCACCCTGGACTTGGAGGGTTGTCACAGCAACCTCCAGTTCCTGGGCTCAAGCGAATCTCCTGCCTCAGCCTCCCAAGTAGCTGGGACTACAGGCGCCCGCCACAATGCCCGGCTATTTTTTGGTTGCAGCCGTCATTGTTGCTTGGCAGGCCCGGGCTGGATTCGAATCCGCCAGCTCAGGTGTATGTGGCTGGCGCCTTAGCCCGTTGAGCCACAGGTGCCGAGCCATGTGAATTGCTTTTGACAAGCATATTTCCTCCCAGAGACAGAGAAGGGGTTTGGGGTATCCTCACCTTGGGGAAATTCTCCTACATTCCCTTTCCCCTTGGCTCAGGTAAATCTTTCTGTACTTTACAGGGGCCAGGGCCTTGTCTTGAGCCCCTTGTTCTAGGTCCCTCCCCACCCATTATTACTTCTGGTAGGATAAATCATCTGGATTCACAGGGTAATGCCGAGAGTTGTTTCTTCTCTCCCTGGTTGAGGTAAAACCTCTTTCCTCCACAGAAATAGGGAACAATATATTCCTGTGGTTGTAGAGGAAGAAGGTGCTGTGATACCATGGTACTCAAAGAAGACCTTCTTCCATCCCCCCTTGCAGCCCCTCCCTTATACTTGCCCCCATCATAACATGGAAGTGAAGCTCTGGGGGCTCATGAAACTTGCCCTTCCCAATGACAGAGAGGTTTTCTGTCCTCTTACTTGGACAAAGGGAGGAAGAAGATGCTTCCCTTCCCCTGTCCTCGCCTGGTCCAAACTTGGATGAGAAGAAAGGAGATACTTTCTGCTTCCACAGTCTTTTTTTCTGAACTGTCACTGGGGTTTTTTATAATCTGGAGGCCAGTTGGATCCCTGGAGAGGTGGGGAGTTGTTGAGAAGAAGTCTGGATGGCAGATCCGATCTTGGTTCTGACTACGTGCACTTCCTGTTTGTCCGATTCTCTGAATGTTCCCCTACTATCTTGAGGAGTCTTTTTGGCACCCTGGAGTCCAGGTGCTAGAGAGGTGATGATGTCAGGGGTTTGCCTTCTCATGTGGCTGCCTTGCTGAGAGTCTGCCCTAAGAAAAGATTGGCTTGTAAGCATCCTGAGCTTGGGGACCCACAGATGTTTTTTTTTTGTTTGTCTTGAGAAAGAGTCTTTGTCACCATGGCTAGAGGGCAATGGCATTATAGCACACAGCAACCTGCAACTCATGGGCTCAGGCAATCCTCCCACCTCAGCCTCCCAAATAGCTGGGACTACAGGCATCTGCCACCATGCCTAGACAGTTTTTCTGTTTTTAGTAGAGACAGAGTCTTGCTCTTGCTCAGGCTGTTTGTTCTTGAACCCCTGAATTCAAAGGATCCTCCCACCTCTGCTTCCCAGAGTGCTAGGATTACAGGCATGAGCCACCGTGCCTGGCCTCACACAAAGCTCTTTGAGAAGGTGGTGTGCGTGCTCAGGTGGTGGATAGGCTGGTCATGACACCGTAGTTGGTGCCTGGGTTCCACCTCTGGATCTGTCAGGGTTTTGGATGAACCAGAGACCTATGCTATCTGGGCCTCTGTTTCCTCACTGGTCAGGTAAGGTGTCATTTAGGTTTGTGATTTTAGGGAACTCAGTCCAAAGTCCTTTGGACCAGGAGGTGATGAAGAATGGTGGGTGTCTTTTGAGTAGGAAATTGGTTCTTCCCCTCTATTTCCTGGCCCTCTGTCTGCTCCCAGCCATCCAAGATTGGTGGGCAAGACAAAGGGGCTTGTTTGGTGTGAGGCTCAGGGTTGATGGACAGCAGTTTTTGTGCCAGCTGTGCTGCAGTGAAGAAACATTACGGGTCATCTTGTCAGGGGCCTGTTGGATAGTGTGGGGAGTGTTGGATAGTGTGAGTTGTGTGTGGAAAGAGATTGGGCTTTGGAGCTAGGCAGGCTTGAGTTCAAACCCCCATATCTCCTGCTTGGCTTCATTGTGGCTTGTGGCTTTAGGCAAACTACTTCCCCCCAAAGCTACCTTTTTTTGCAAAAGTCCCTTGCGTGTGCTGCGTTATTGAGTGTGAATATCCAAACCTGTCCACTGTGGACCTTGGCTGGTTCTTCCTAGCAGCATTTGTCCATCTCTGACTGGTACCAAACCCATCTTTTGGCACCAAGGAACCTGCTGATTCATCAGGTTCTCATCCCTGCTGGAATTGGGTAGCTAACTGGTGAGGAAGTGGGAAGGGATCTCTGTCCAGGCAGCAGAAATTTGAGTTCTGTTTCTGAACTGTTTGTTTTGTTTTGTTTTTGAGACAGAGTCTTACTTTGTTGCCCTTGGTAGAGTGCCATTAGAGTGCTGTGGTGTCATAGCTCACAACAACCTCAAGCTTTTGGGCTCAAGCTATTCTTTTACCACAGCCTCCCAGAGTGCTAGGATTGCCGCATGAGTCACCACACCTGACTTTGCACTAAGCTTTTGTGTGGTCTTCAGGGAATTCCCTTTTCTGGGTCTTGGTTTCTCCATCCTTGAAATGGGTGGGTAGTGGTGAGGGAGGTTGGACTCATTTCTCTGGAGCAACTTGTAATCTCTTTAATTCCCTGCTTCTCACCCCCTTATCCTTTGTGAAAATTTTAAGTGGGAACCCTCAGCTTTTGGGGAAGTGTTATCTTTTGGGGGATATGTTAATGATACTTCAAGCAACATTCAGCTTCTTCCTCTCTGGCTGGTGCTGTAGGCCTTTGGATGTTTTTTCTTTTGTTTCTTTTTTTTTTTTTTCTGTTTTTTTAGGATGTTTTTTTCTTTAAGAACAGGTTTATTGAGATGTAATTTATGCATCATACAGTTCACTGATTTAAAGTGTACAATTCAGTGGCTTTCAGTATAGTCACAGAATTGTGCATCCATCACTAGTCAATTTTAGAACTTTTTCATTATCTTAAAAAGAAACCCTAAACACCTCAGCCATAATCCCAAGCATTTCTCATCCTTGCAGCTACTGATCTGCTTTCTTCCTTGATTGATTTGTCTGTTCTGGACATTTCATGTAAATGAAGTCATAAAATATGCAGTTATTAGTGACTTGGTTTCTTTCATTTACTATATTGTGTTCAAGGCTCATCCATATATATCAGTACTTCATTCCTTCTTACTGCTGAATACTAGATTCTTAGAGGTTTTTTTTTTTTTTGAGATAGAGCCTTAAGCTGTCACCCTCAGTAGAGTGCTGTGGCGTAACAGCACACAGCAACCTCAAACTCCTGGGTTTAAGCGATTGTCTTGCCTCAGCCTCCCGAGTAGCTAGGATTACAGGCGCCCACCACAACGCCCGGATATATATATATATATATATTTTTTTTTTTTTTGAGACAGAGCCTCAAGTGGTTTCCCTATAGATTATCATATATGTTTAACTTTACGTGATATGCTTAGAATCAATATTTTACCTCTTTAAGTGAAGCATATGAACTTTACCATCTTATAAGTCACTTGACCCTCTTTCTTTGTTTTTATGGTCTTATGCATTACTTTTTTTTTTGAGACAGAGCCTCAAGCTGTCACCCTGGATAGAGTGCCATGGCATCACAGCTCACAGCAACCTCCAATTCCTGGGCTCAAGCGAGTCTCTTGCCTCTGCCTCCCAAGTAGCTGGGACTACAGGTGCCCGC
>CAUYRH010040868.1:0-33307 GCA_963574655.1 Perodicticus potto
GAACAGCTTGGCAGATGACAAACAGCTTTTTCACCTTGCCTGACCTCTGTTCACTGGTGCACATCACATGCCGGGGTAAAGACACTTGCAGCAGTGGCTCGGTGCCTGTGGCTCAACGGCCTAAGGCGCCAGCCACCTATACCTGAGCTGGCAGGTTCGAACCCAGCTCGGGACCGCCAAACAACAATGACGGCTGCAACAAAAAAAAAAAAAAAAAAAAAAGGCCGGGCGTTGTGGCGGGCGCCAATAGTCCCAGCTACTTGGGAGGCGGAGGCAGGAGACTCGCTTGAGCCCAGGAATTGGAGGTTGCTGTGAGCTGTGATGCCACAGCACTCTATCCAGGGTGACAGCTTGAGGCTCTGTCTCAAAAAAAAAAAAAAAAGACACTTGCAGCACAGAATGCTCTAAGTGTCAACAATATTGCTTCAAAATTTCAAAGCACAGGCCTAGAATCTGCATATGGTTTCAGAGTAAAAAAAAATAAAAACAAAAACAAAAAAAAAGCAGAGTAGTTGGCAATAATCTAACAAATCTAATAACTGTTCTGGTCACAGTAATGTGTAAGGTGAGAAAAAATATCTGCTTAAACCCCAAAGAAAAATAGCGTCAAAAAAAAAAAAAAAAAAGTCCATTTGACCTTCCAGGCAATAACTTTAAAATGTAGTGAACTCTTGTTTTTCTACTTTGATCAAGAGAAGTCAATGGTACAGACAATCCAATATGCCTAGCAATCAAAAACTCTCGTAAGTTTGGTTTTATTTTTAAAGATCTTATTTTGTTTTTTTCAGACAGAGTCTCAAGCTGTTGCCCTGGGAAGAGTGCCGTGGCATCAGAGCTCACAGCAACCTCTCATCCTGAGCTTAAGGGATTCTCCTGCCTCAGCAGCTGGAACTACAGGTGCCCGCCACAACACCTGGCTATTTTTCAGTTGCAGTTGTCATTGTTGTTTGGCAGGCCCAGTCTGGATTCAAACCCGTCAGCTTCATTGTATGTGGCTGGCACCCTAGGCGCTGAGCCACAGGTGCCTAGCCTAAAGATCTTATTTTTTAAGAGAAGTTTTAGGTTCACAGCCAAACTGAGAGGGAGGTACAGAGATTTCCATGTATCGCTTGCCCCCTCACATGCATAGCCTTCCCCATTATCAACATCCTCTACCAGATACATATGTTTTTGAAAGGAAATATTTACCCAAATTGTTCTCCTACCTTGTACCAGGACTTGTGTTATTTAGGAATTGGGGGTTAAAGTGGGTGAAGACATGTACTTAACATGTAATTAAAATACAACATGTTAAAGTTGCTGAAAAATGATCTATGCGAGCCCAGAGTCCCTAAGACTGCAAAGTCTAGGCCTAAAATACAAAGTGAGCGTCCAGGAGACAGATGACAACTGGGTTAGGAACAGATATATTATCTAGAGGCTGGGAGTGTTGGCTCACGCCTATAATCTCAGGCGGGTGGATGCCTGAGCTCACAAGTTCAAGATCAACCTGAGCCAGAGTGAAACCCTGTCTCTAAAAATAGCTGGGTGTTGTGGCGGGTGCCTATAGTCTCAGCTACTTGGGAGGCTGAGATAAGAGAAGCGCTTAAGCACATGAGTTTGAGGTTGCTGTGAGCTGTGACACCACAGCACTCTACCGAGGGTAACAAGATGAGATTCTGTCTCCAAAAAAAAAAAAGTCTAAAACATAAATCAAAGTCACCTAGTGCTGGTAAGACACTAGGACACTCACATTGTTGGCAAGAATGTGAACTGTAAGGTCTTTCTAGAAAGCACTCTAATAAAAATTGCACATATCCTTTGCCACAGCAATGCCATTTCTAAGAATTATCTTATAGAAGTAAAAGCATGAGAAGGAAAGGATAATTGCACAAGATGTTTACGGAACATTTTTAGCAGCAGAAAAAGAATGTGAGCAAATATAATGTCCATCAATGCATTAATCAAAGGTTAAATAAGCTGGAGTATATCAACGCTAGGGAAATACATGCAGCTACTAAAAGAAGAGTTAGGTCTGTAATGTCTGACCTAAGTGATGCTCAGGATTTACTGAGAAACACAGTTGACAGGGAAGGTAAAAGGGATGATTATATTTTTATAAACAATAAACAATACTCCTTCCAAAAGTTCTGTTTTTGTACCTGAATATACAAATTGTATGAGCACTGGAGCTGTAGAAGCGTAATTTTAGACCACTAATACTGAATGTGACGAGAGGATGGAAATAAGTGCAAAACACACCCACACAGCAAAATTAGGAAGGCCAGAGTGGGGGAATGTTGATGCATAGGAAAATACGTAGAGCTATCTATAGTTCTACTCACTCTCTCACTTCATTCAGGTTTCTTTTCAAACGCCACAACCTGACAAAGATCTTTTAGGAAGTTTCTATCTAGTTGCCACACTCTCATTCTGCCACAGTGTAGCCCTTTACCTTGCTTTACAGTTTTTCATATTTATATATTCATTTAGTTAATATCTGCTTCTCCTACTAAAAGGCAAACTCCATAAAGGTAGGGAGAAGGCTTTGTGCTATTCACTACTGTATTCCCAAAACTTAAAATAATCTTAAAATAGTCTGATAACATAGATATCAGTCAATAAAGGTATTAATTTGGTTGGGTGATGAAATTGACAGAAACTTAAGAAAAAAGAGTGATTTTTAATAAGCAGTAAATTAAATTAGATAAGCTCACATATTTAGGAATATTGAAAACAGCAAATCTTAAAGTGGGGTCGGGGGTGGCAAGGAGGGAGAGGAAGAAAGAAAGAGATGGGAGTCTAGATTGAATAAATGACTCCAAATGTGTATGCCTGGGTAGTGCTACCAAAAAAAAGCACAAGAAAGAAAATAGTTTTTCAAATACTTGAGAACTTAATATGAATATGTAGACAGAGTAGTATTTTCTCTCATAAAATAGTTTTGCTTTGATTTATAAACTAGTGTACGAGTAGTAAAAATATATTTAACAGGCAGATTTTAGTATTAACACACAGAGATTAAAACATTATGAAGCTGATGTTGAAAAAGGCAAGCACTTACAGACTTCTAGCAGAATAGGCATATTCTTGTCATTTAACCCAATTATGATTATGACTAGCATTTAAAGCAAAATCTGAAACTCAAAAAATCCATGCATATATTTTAAGCACAGGCATCAGAAATGTATACTAGTCTTCTCAAATTAGAATAGTTTATGGCTCGGCACCTGTGGCTCAATGGGCTAAGGCACCAGCCATGTACACCTGAGCTGGTGGGTTCGAATCTAGCCCAGGCCCGCCAAACAACAATGACAGATGCAACCAAAAAATGGCCTGGGTTGTGGCGGGTGCCTATAGTCCCAGCTACTTGGGAGACGGAGGCAAGAGACTCGCTTGAGCCCAGGAATTGGAGATTGCTGTGAGCTGTGATGCCACAGCACTCTATCCAGGGTGACAGTTTGAGGCTCTGTCTCAAAAAAAAAAAAATTAGAATAGTTTACAAATCAAATAATCTCAAATATAATTACATACAAAAGAGCAACTGCAATCAATTCTTGTAAGTCTTAAGTATGTTAAAAAATAAAGACCAACAAATAGTTACACATATGTCTTCTGGGTAAGTCTCATTTTTATCTCAAACTATACATTGTTAAATATAATTTTTTTCTTCTCAGGAAGGTATCCATTTCTACATACAGTTTTGCGAATTCCAATTTTCAAATAAAGCTATCTGAGGGTATCATGTTATGGTGAAAGCACACATTGTCCACAGAGACAAAGAACTCTCCAGGAACAATGAACACATTCCTGAGTTTTCAGTTCATATAATCCATGAATATTTTAAAATCACATAATATGAAATCTCTATAAGGTAAGTATTACACAAAAGAAATAACATTTTGTCCATTTTACTAAAAAAAAAACTTAAAAATGAAAAGGAAATAATTTCCTTGAAAAGACTTATCTGTGGTAATTTGAATATCCATTCAAAAAAAATTGTTTTAATATTTCTAAATAATGAATATTCTCAAAAATGTGAATTATAAGTTACTTGCAAGAACATGAAGTGATTATTTCAATCCCATAAAAAACAAGGTTGTATTGTGTTTCTATGATACTCATCTTTAGAAGCTCTTTTGAAAATAACCTATACAAAAGAACCTTTAGACCTACTCTATTTTTCCTGTTTAAATAGTAAAGACAAATAAACTGATTTTTAGGTCCATATTAGGTTTTGTACGGATGACTAAACACATATTTAGATATCAAATGTAGACATATTTAGTTAAAATCAATTAAACCGAGAAGCCCTTCCCTTCTGGCTGTCTGTATTTTTCTTTAATCCTGGTCAGTGTAAACCCTTATTACCAGTAATTTGTGACTGTAACACTGAGGAAAAAATGCTAGCCTCACAAATTTTGTCATTTCTCCCCCCTCTTCCCCTGCAGGCTGCTACTGTTGATGGCCTTTATGGAAATATAAATTCAATCAGCAGCTGCAAATTTCATGAGACGTCCATCTTCATGCTGAATTTCTAACTGAGTGTCAAAACAATCTGTGGATTTCTCCCTGATGAAACACACATTGAATTGTAAATTTCGGCAATTTCCTCATGTTTGAATTTCAGCTGCAGCAAAATAGTGCTAGCCCAGATACACTGCCTATCAGGCTGAAACAAGTAATCATCTCTGCTTATCCCTTCATGCCATTCAAAGAGTTAACTTTTTTAAGCCATGATACAAAACACTGCCCCAAAGTGAACAATTAAATTTTCTATACTATTAGAAGAAAATGAGATTATAAAAATCATCAATATATCTGATATATTTTTAAGGAGAAATTTCTTTCCCAAGAGATTTAATTGACCTATGTGATTGTCTTTATTTATTGTATTTGGTGGTAAATAATGCAATGAGATCTAATAAAATTAATATTTTCTACAGACAGCGTCAGGACATAAATGAAAAGCAGCAACAAAATAATGATTTCAAGTTTAATGAGATATATGTTCATTAAGTATTGCCAAGAGCAAAAATATTAAAGCAAAAAATTAAAACTGGCTAGGCATTCTTCAAATGCATACTTAACAACTAAGTTAATTTTTCACCAAAGAATCATTTTCACCTGAATAGCTAAACTGAATTACTTTTAAATAAAACACGATTATGAACCCATATTGTTTTACAACTAAACAAGCAAAAATGTTATGTGTTTTAAAAAGATATCTTAAAGTCATTCGGTGACTTGTCTTGCCAGACAGCAACTTGTTTTTATAAACATCTTTCATTAATGTTACAAACTAAATAACTCATAGTCCTATTTAAAAATTCAACAAGACGCTGGAGTAAGCAAAACAAGTAATGGGATGACAATTATTCATTAATTCCACAAGCATTTATTGAACATCTATGTGCCAGGTAATGTTTGCATCCCGTAAGTTACAGAGATCACAAAACACAGGCAGTTCTTTACCTCTGAGCAGGCAGCCTAGTTAAAAGACAGAAACAAAAACAAAACCCCCCACATATATTAAAACATAGTGAAATAAGTGCTATAATCTGATACTTCAAAGGAGGACAAATTTAGGGGAATACTTAAGAGAAAGACAACTTGTCTCACTGAGCAGTAATGGAAGCTTTCAGAAAGAGTCATAATTACTGAGGACAGATAGGAGTTGGCCAGGAGAGATGCAGAAAGGAGAGGCCCTCCAGGCAGAGGAGAGAATATAATTAAACACACAGAGGCATGAAATAGCAGAGTGCCTTTGGAAAACTACTAGTAACTAGAAATGGAGAAAAGGGCTGATCTGTTTTGTGGCAGAATAAGGTAGGTTAAATGTTTATTTTAACATTTATATTTTAAATATTAAGATATTCTTTAAAACATTATCCCCAAGGCAGTGAGGAAGGATTTTAAGCAGAGGTATAATGATAATGAATGATATCTCTCAATAGGATATAAAAGCTATAGTACCATGACTTGTGGAAACAGACTCAGTTCAAATACAGGTCTGCCGTATGCTAGCTATGTCATTTTGCTCTTTCTCTGTGTCTCAATTATCTCACTGGTAAAATAGTGACAATGTAGGGTTAGCACGAGAACTGTGTCACTTACCTGAAGCTACTATTATTACTATTATTATCACTTTATAATTTAGTAGGGTCTGCAGTGCTATCTTGAATATAAAAGAGTTCTAAAACAAATAATCTTACAAAAATAATCTAGAACATTTTTTGGCATAAACTAAACATTCAACTTACTTTCACTTAGAAAACATTTACTGAATAGTTATATGTACTATGCACATGCAAAAAATAAAGAAGATATTTAAAAACCCAGTAGAGGAAGAATAAAAGTCATAATAATCTCAAACAGATTTCTAAAAAGGTATTAATATAGAGAATCATCCAAGAGCCTTAAAATATAAACACATAATATTTAAATTTCATCAGTGTTAAAAATATATAGAAAAGTTCTAGGCAGCGCCTGAGGCTCATTGAGAAGGGCGCCGGCCCCATATACCGAAGGTGGAGGGTTCAAACCCAGCCTCAGCCGAACTGCAAAACAGAAAAATAGCCGGGCGTTGTGGCAAGCGCCTGTAGTCCCAGCTACTTGGGAGGCTAAGGCAAGAGAATCGCCTAAGCCCAGGAGTTAGAGGTTGCTGGGAGCTGTGTGACGCCATTGCACTCTACAAAGGGCGATAAAATGACACTCTGTCTCTACAAAAAATGAATAAATAAATAAATAAATAAACAAACATATATATATAATGTATATAATATATATTATATAATATTATAAAAATAATATATATATGAAGTTCTTATAACATGGTCTAAGGTGACAAGTAGGGGTTTTCTTCCTGCTCAAAACATACAGAAATGGTGAATAAAATACTTTCAAAATAATATACTGCTGGAAAAGAAAAAAAAAAAACCCAAGTGCAGAAACAAACAGAAGTTAAATTCAAATCCCTAAATTTAAGCCAACACTGTGGCCATTCACAGGGTTTCCGACTCTGCTCTAGGCCCTAAGTGCAGAGAGTCTATAAGTATACCTTGAAATCCCTGGCCAGGAAAGAAACATTCCTATAGCTGATGTGAGGTGAGGGACCAAGAATGGAGCATCAACATAAAGCTGACAGCATCAAATAACTGTGCTACTCATGAAGAAGGAACTAGAAAAACCCTGGCCCATAAACTCCAAGAAAGAGCAAAGAAGCCAGTCAGAAGTTTGAGGCCTTCAGTGGGGGTGGGAGGTAATCATCCAGTATATGTGAGAGTTTTAAAGGGTTCATACCACTGCATGGTGTGAACATCATAAATTTTAAAATAACATAAAATCTGGCTCGATTTTTGAAATCTTTAAGGATCTAAAAGACATAAACGTTAAATAGCCCCATAGGAATATAGCATACTACACTGGACTTCCATAGAAGAAATAATCCCTACTAAACATGTGCTCATAAGAAAAAGTTAAAATGTCAAGAAACCATCATGAGAAACTTTTAGCTAATGCAATAACAAATAAGCCTTCAAACACTGCAAACAGAATTATCTAATACTATAAATAGAATAATCTGAAAGTGACTAAAACAAAAGGTTCAGAATGATTTTTAAAGGGAGAGAAGCCACAATGAAAACAATTGTCGTATGAAAAAAGAACTAAATTGTTTTTAAAGGAACCAAAAAGAAATTCAATAAATAAATAATCATTGAAGAAAAAAAGGGAAAAGTTCAAGGAGGTGATGGAACAGAGTATCTGATGTGGAAGACAGAATATACTCTATATCTCTAACAGGCATTCCAGAAGGAAATGACAGACAGAAGAGGGGAAACGTACCATGTGAAAAGATAATGGCTGATAGTTTTCCAAAATTAATGACCCACATGAACCCCATCTCAGTTCCAGGAAAAACAAAAATTAGGGTAAATTAAAAAGAAACCCATACCTAAATCACTATAAAGAAAATGTAAAACACCAGAGACAAAGAAAACCTCTTAGAAACAAGCAGCAAAAGAAAAGTCAGACTGCCTACAAAGAAAAGATAACTAATTAGGCTGAAGGCAGATGTCTCATAAGCAACAATAAATGCTGCAAAACAACAGCATTAATATCTCAAAGAATTCAGGGAATATAAGTGTTGACCAAGAAGTCTATACAAACCATCACTCAAGTTCGAAGGCAAAATAAAGACAGTTTCAGACAAATAAAAACTGAGAATTTATTTCCCACAAACCCTTAGAAAAAAATGTTTAAAGAAAAAATTGTTACATGTCGTGAGTTGTCTGAAATTAAAAAAAAAAAAGAAAATGGATCATAGAAAGGGGAATGGAAAATAAGAATAAATTATAAGAAAAGAGATTGGTAAAACTATTAGAAGTAAGTACAAAAAAATAGTAATAACAGTAAGACAAAAACTGAGTAACTTGGAAGGGTGATGGCTAATTTTCTGTGTCATCCTGGCTGGGCCCTGGTGCCTGGATATCTGGTCAAATGTTTCTGTGAAAGTGTTTTTTAGATAAGATTGACATTTAAAGCAGTAGATTTTGAGTAAAACAGATTACCCTCTACAATGTGGATGGGTTTCATCCAATTAAATATAAGTTATAATAGAACAAAGACTAAACAACCTCTCCTGACGAAGAAGGATTCTACCACATAACGCTGTTGGAATTGCAATTCTTTCTGGGTCTTCAGCCAGCGTACCCTGCATATTTTGGATTCACCACAATCAGTGGAAAGCTAAAATACCAGGCAATACAAGGAAGGTGAAAATAAAGAAGATAATCAAAGATAAGTTTTAAAGTCTTTGTTTGCGAAAAAGCTCAAATAGAAATAGTAACTTTAGATTTTAAGTCAAACATATACAATACTAAACATGTAACAGTAACACCGAGGAAGAGAAACAGAATATATAACAACAGTATGGTGGAAGGACAAGGGAGGAGTAACTCAGGAAGTTCACCAGTCAAGGTGCGGGACAGAGGCAACAATAAGACCATAAAGGTACGGTTAAGAGAAAATGTGAAAGAAAGAGATAGAAATATATCTACATAAAACATTAAAAACTTACTTGACCTATTAAAAGGATGAAAAATTCCAGAATATTTTAAAACATCCACTTAAATTCTATTTAGAAGAGATTTAGCTAAAAAATGCCACAAAAAGAAAGGAAATAAAGGGATGAAAATATACCAGACAAATGTTAATCGAAATAAAGTTGGCATAGCCATATTAATATTATGTGTAAAAAAAGCCGTTTACTTTAATGATAAAAGTAAAAATTTATTAGAATATAAAATAATCCTAAAGCTATACATACCTAACAATATAGCCCCCACATACAAAGCAAAAATGGACAAAATTTTAAGTGAAAATGCATTGATATGGAATCAAATTGAGAAATATTAATATATACTTCTTATAATCTACTAAAGAAGCAAAAAAAAAAAAAGAATAGATTTGGAAGATTTAGAAAGTATAATTAACAAATTTTATCTTATAAGTATGATCTTGCAGAAAACTACACATCTGCAACTAGTTTCCCTTCAACCACATGTCAATCTTTCTCTCTCACTCTTCCTCCCTCCCTTCCTTCCTCTCTCTCTCTCTCTTTTTTGGAAACCAGACAAACATTGATTTTTCATTTATCTTCACTGGTTCAAAACTCTAAATGCTCGGATAAATTCACTTGCCTCTCTTCAGGGCTCTTCCTCTGTAGCAAGTGAAACTGGCTGAGCCTGCCATACGCTGCTGCTGATTCCTGGTCCTCCCAGGACTAGGTGGCTCATCTCTAAAGGGCCAGAACCACAGCAGACTCAGAAGAAGGCTACAGGCACAGTCTCACTAGCTTCAGAGACTGATTTGTGAGGTATCTCTCCTCCCTCACAGGACAGCAAGGGTCTGGCACTCTCTTAAGTCGCTACTGGCTCACAATCACATGACCAGTATAGAAATCTGGTCCAGGACCCAGCCAGTTTCTTCTGGGCAGCATATAAGAATAAGCTCCCTGCATTGGGGTTTTTTTTTTGTTTGTGGTGGTGCTGGTGCTGGTGCTGTTTTTAATTATCTAGATCTAGCTTCAAAGGGCTCTGAAATGTCCTTGCCACATCTGGATCTGCAAACAAGAGTTAATTTTGAAGAGCCAGATTCTTGTTGCATTTGGACAGAATGAATAATGTCTTTCATATTTTCTTTGTTATTTCTCTTCAATAGTTGACTGACCCAATATCTTTCTGTCTGCTTTATACAATGAAAATACAAACTGAGAATAGAAGAAATATTTATATCATTAAATTGTACAAATTACAAATCTAATCCAAAATAGACTTACATAAATAAAATATGAATTTCAGTAAGAGATCCAGAGTGAATGACTCTATACATTCTGGAAAGCTTCACAACATTTAGGCATTTGTGGAGAAAGCTAAGGGAATTTACATCCAATCACAGTTTGTAGTGAGTTTCTTATTGCCAATCTGCAAGTTACACTGAACACATCATTAGCTTCACTTGTGCAGGAAACAATTTTGTTTTGGGAAAGGGTAAGAAAGCTCTAGCCTCAATTTTGAGTTCATTACAACTTCTCAAGAATTTCACCAACAACCTACATAGTACAATTTTTAAAAAGTAAACATGTTAAGGTAAGCAGACAACTCTTTAGAAGCCCAAATACATGTTCTTGCTGTATTTATGTTGGTGGTGGGACACCAGCCCCATACGCCTGATGTGGCGGGTTCAAACTCACCCTGGCCAAAACTGAGAAAGAAAAAAAAAAAAAATCTAGGCAGGCACAGTGGCTTGTGCCTGTAATCCCAGCACTCTGGGCCAAACTGAGCTGGAGTGAGACGGCATCTCTAAAAATAGCCGGCTGTTGCGGTGGGTGCCTGCAGTCCCATTTAATCAGAAGACTGAGGCAAAAGAATTACTTGAGCCCAAGAGTTTAAGGTTGCTGTGAGCTATGACGCCATGGCACTCTACCGAAGGCTACAAAGTGAGACTCTATCTCAAAAAAAAAATAAAAATAAAAAATAAATAAATAGGCAACCACCTTTTCTCTTCCGGTTGTAGGCACTTCGGCAGTTGCGGGTCTTGGTGCAGAGATGGCCAAGTCCAAGAACCACGCCACACACAACCAGTCCCGAAAGTGGCACAGAAATGGCATCAAGAAACCCGATCACAAAGATATGAATCTCTTAAGGGGGTAGATCCTAAGTTCCTGAGGAACATGCGCTTTGCCAAGAAGCACAACAAGAAGGGCCTGAAGAAGATGCAAGCCAACAATGCCAAGGCTGTGAGTACACGTGCTGAAACTATCAAGGCCCTTGTAAAGCCCAAGGGGGTTAAGACCAAGATTCCAAAAGGTGCCAACCATAAACTCAGTTGACTTGCCTACATCGCCCACCCCAAGCTTGGGAAGCGTGCTTGTGCACACATTGCCAAAGGTCTCAGGCTCTCCTGGCCAAAAGCCAAGGCCAAGCCCAAGGATCAAACGAAGGCCCAATCTGCTGCTCCATCTGCAGCTCCAGCTTCAGTTCCAGCGCAGGCTCCCAAAGGTGCCCAGGTCCCCACGACGGCTCCAGAGTAGAGGCATCTGTCTGCCATGAGGACAAAAGGACTGGTGTGACCACTAGGCTGCTGTCTATATGGGGCTGGGGTCCTCCTGTGCTATTTGTACAAATAAACCTGAGGCAGGAGTAAAAAAAATAAAAAATAAATAAATAAATAAAATAAAATCTAAAGAGAAAGAGTTAAAAAAAACAATCATTATGGATAATATTCTAAAAACTAAATGCATGTAAACCAAAGTACAACTACTTTCTTCAGGATAATCCTGACCTTATCAAGAGTGACCAGGCACCAGGAGCCAGACAACCTAGATACATCAAAGATAGTGATAGGTCTAGGCTACATAGGCACAAGTAACCTATAATCTTTTAAAAAACATCAACTAAAAACCAATGACACTCCTTACCTTCAGTAGCCCTAAACTCAAACTCCCTTATTATAGTGAAGATTCATAAGCTAGGTTCTTATCTAAAACTCATATAAACTTTAACCACTTCAGATGACATTCAGATGTTAAAAAACAAAGTAGCATTTGATTTAGGATTCCCAGGCTTTGGGGAGAAATCTGTTGGAGAGACTTCTATCCTGGTAATAGGGGAAACCACAGTAACTGTCCAAGCATTTGTCTCCACCTTAAGAAAAATACCCGGTCAAGACATATTAGTGTGGTATATGTGTAGAAGATAAAATGTGAAATTAGAAAAAAATAAGAAAGCCTCAAATTTCACACTGACAGTTATCCCATAGTTTTCCTACCACATAGTTATTTGCTACCAGCTTTCATGCTACTTGGCTTTCAGAAATGCCATTATTATAATTTCAATATGCATACAATCACAGTAATCATCCCACAGGACTTGTGTTTTAATTAGTTTTATTTCTCCTCCAGTATATAGTTATATAAGTTCAGCTGTTTGATTCTCCAACTTACACATAGCACTTCACTCCCTATCTCTGCTTTTTGGTTTTTGTTTTTTGTTTTTTTTTATTCAGAGACACAGTCTCACTTTATCGCCCTCAGTAGAGTGCCGTGGCATCACAGCTCACAGCAACCTCCAACCCCTGGGCTTAGGTGATTTTCTTGCTTCAGCCTCCCAAGTAGCTGGGACTACAGGTGCCCACCACAATGCCTGGCTACTTGTTGTTGTTGTTTGGCCAGGGCCAGGTTTGAACCCACCACCCTCAGTATATGGGGCTGGCGCCCTACCCACAAAGCCACAGGCGCCACCCTCTACTACATTTTGTTTTTTATATAAAAAGAGTGCCTTGTTAAGTCTCAGAGGTGAATCATTTTACCACTATATTAGTGGTTCTCAACTGTTCTAATGCCGTGACCCTTTAATACAGTTTCTGTGGGTTGTGACCCACAGGTTGAAAACCACTGCACTATATAAATGTTTTCTAAAAAAAAAAATGTTAGCCATGCATTTAATTGTTAGAATATAATCCATAATTACTGTTTATTTTAACCCTTTCCCTTTAGATTATAAAATATCTTTTAATAGAAGCTTGGAAATTCATAGCATTGATTGCTATTCTGACATGTAGACTTTTCAGTGCACTAGTATAGAAAGATTTCTCAGTACTGGAGAGGGCACAGAAATTTTTAAACAATCTTGTTTCTGTGACAGTCCCCTCAATGGTCAACTAAAAAAAAAAATCTTAAGCTCCCCCCCACTTGACTGAATGGACCCCCTCTTGGCCAAGGGGGACGTCAGAAGTGCCCTAAAGCTGAGTTGCTGGTCAAGAGAAGGGAGGTCAGACATGCCTCCTCATGCCCCTTTCCCTTCTTAGAGATATCCTTGTAGCTTGTTAACAGACCTAAGGCAAAGTTTAAACCATACCTGTAGGTCAATCTACTTAAAGGATCACTTAAGTCTGGGTATATGTCAGGTATATATCTGGTGGCACATCTCTGACTTACAAACTTCCTTCCTTTCCAAAGGCTTCCTTTCAAGCCTTTACACAAAGCTCCTCTCTTTGACCAATTGCCAATCAAGGAATCTTTAAACCTATCTATAACCCGTAATGCCCGTTTTGAGATGTACTGCCTTTTGGGCCAAACCAATGTACACCTTTCATGTATTGATTTATGACTTTACACGTAATTCCAGTCTCCCTGAAATGTATAAAACTAAACTGTAACCCAACCACAGTCAGAACACTTGCTCAAGGCTCCCCTGGGGTGGCTCTCCATAATTATTTTACTGAGTCTGGATTCTTTTCTATTGACAGAAGTATAGAAATACAAGAAATTAGGTGTTATATTAAACATTTTTAATTAAAAATAATGTGCCAGAGAAGTACACATTGTTTCAATCACTGAAATATTTTTTAACAGTATCATTAGATATGACTTACTTCCAAAGTTAATAGGAGTTTCTACCTAGGCATGGCTACTGAAAAACAAAGCCAATATCCCAAAAGTCAACCTTGTTTGTGATGGTTCTTTCTTTCTTTCTTTCTTTCTTTTTAAATATGGAAAGCTTCACGAATTTGTGTGTCATCCTTGTGCAGGGGCCATGCTAATCTTCTCTGTATCATTCCAATTTTAGTATATGTGCTGCCGAAGCAAGCACTTGCGGTGGTTCTTGCTTTTCAATTTGGTCTCAAGAGGTAATGAACAAGAAATTAGAGGAAAAATAAAGAATCCGCCTTTTTATGTAATGCCTATATCATGAGGTGTTGAATAAATGACTTTATCATAGACACAAAGAGCTATAAAGGTCACTAGAAATCAAGAAGGGAGAGGAGAGAGGAGAAGGGTAATAATTTACATATCAGGTACAATGAACACTATTCAGATGTGAGCAACTAAAAGCCCTAAGTTAAGCATTGTACAAGGTATTCATGCAACAAGAACATTTTGAAATTAAAAAAGAAGCATAATCAATGTCATATTAATGACAGTGAATAAAAACACTGGCTGTATTAAAAACCTTCGAACACGGGGGGTGGTACTAATATACTCCAGTATATAATATAGTATACAAGTATACAATGCACAGAGCATTTAGTCAATATATCAACAAAGGGAAAATTTGAAAATACTTCATTTTAAGAGAGTTGAAAGAAATTATTATGAAGGGAAAAATTTCTTTTTATGTATCTTTGAACAAAAGATAATAAACAAAATTAAAATCCAAAAGAAACCTCTATTCTTCCATAAAGGAAGGTGTTTGAAAAAAATTTACTTAAGCTTAAAAGTTTCAAATGAACAAAACTGCACTAACATATTTTTATACATTAGCTATTCCCTAGGGGTGACTAAATAAAAAGAGGTACTCTGCAAATTTTAATAATTTTTCAACATCACTGCTTGAAAGTTTGCAACATTAATAACCATTTTAATTTGTTTATGTGCCTTAATATTAATAGTTACCCAAAATGATATATATATATATATTTTTTGGAGACAGAGTCTCAAGCTGTCGCCCTTGGTAGAGTACTGTGCCGTCACAGCTCACAGCAACCTCAAACTCTTGGGCTTAAGCGAATCTCTTGCCTCAGCCTCCCAAGTAGCTGGGACTACAGGCATCCGCCACAAAGCCCTGCTATTTTTTTTTTCTTTTTTTCTTTTGGTTATAGTTGTCATTGTTTGGCGGGCCTAGGCTGGATTCAAACCCGCCAGTTCTGGTGTATGTGGCTGGTGCCGTAGCCGCATGAGCTACAGGTGCTGAGCCCAATATGATGTTTTTCTATTCCAAGGTAACCAAACTGTTTGAGAGGTTTCTAACTGAAATTGCCCTATCATGCTATTTACACATTGCTAGAGAGTCCAAACAAGATATAAATTTGAGTAAAGCAAATTATTGCTATAATCTGCAAAGCATTTAGTTGAAAAAGTCAAAGTGAAAAAGTGAGATATAGGGGAAATTACTATGTAAGAAATGTATGTGACTTAGTTTGACTATTTTTTTCAATTATTTTGCCCCATTTCCTTATAAAATTGTTTTCTATTATATTTTTCTGAAAGCTAAGAAGCTCTACATTGAAAAGACTAAAAAGTCTATGAAATGAATATAGCAAATTAAAATTATTTACAATGTAATTAAAATGATTTCTTGAAGTAGAAAATACATATCTAAAAGTATTCTACAATTTAGGTCTATTCAACATGCAAAACTAATATACTGATATATTATTATTCATGACTACATTCAATAACATGTCTTGATACTGAACAGAATTTTAGAATTTTAAATGGTCTTAACTGTACCCCAATAGGAAATCATAAAGTACTAGACTAAAAATAGGAAAAAAATATCTGAGAATGAATTTAAACTGAATTTACGTGTGTATACCAACTTTATTTCTGCTCATCTGCTGAGAATTGGATTAAGCAAATGAATTAGATAATAGCCATATATACAATATCTCTGTTAGCAAAGAACAACAAATTCATGTTAGTTGTGTAGTACACATTTAGAGTTTGAGATTTTTGCAGAGTATCTGGATGGAACTATCAAGTAAGCAGTTGGATATACTGCTCTGAAGCTCAGGAGAGACATTTGAGCAGAAGGTAAGGTTTGGAAAACAACATCATGTATAGTAATAAAGCCACAGGAGTGGGTAAGCTGAAGAAAGCATTCTGGGGCAACACAAAGAAGTAAGAGCTAGCAGGTAACAGGGGATAGTTTCAGAACCCTGAAAGAGAATAGTGAGAATGATAAGATGGGAGCAAGGAAAAAAATAGTGTCATCAAAGTTCTAGATTAGTTAAAGTGAAAAGTATCCACCAAATTTGGCAAACGGGCTAACAACAGTAATCTTGCTAAGTGCAATTTGAGTAGATTAATGAAGCTAGAAGCAAAATTCCTGGGAGTAAGTAAGAAATTTGAGATTAGAAAAATGGATGATTGGTTTATTAAAATATGTTTTATATATAAAATATAAACAGTTATAAAAACTATATCGACACACACACATACTGAGCACATATTTCATGTGCCAGGCATTGCAGTAAGATACTTTGAGATGCTAGGCACTATGGGGATACACTAATAAGTAAGACAGCCCTCACAGCATGTAGAATCTGCTAGGGAAGACCAATAATAATTATATTAGTTATTTTAACTTCGTGCAAGAGAAATATTACTTAGTTTAAACCAAAAAGAAAATCCTAGATAGCTCACGGAATTGTTGGGAGGCTGAAGAAACAGGCTCAGAAGCTATGAAATGAAGAAGGAAACTATCAAAAACTGATGACACAGAACTACTACAGTGAAGACCCACCAAGTGTTAGATGGTACAGGTTGTACCACTAATCACAAGGGTCAGATGGTACAGGTTGTACCACTAATCTCATTGGCACAGATGATGCCTCAAGCCTGAGTGCCCTGCTTCCCTCTCCCTCCGCCTCTCTAAATCCTACCCAACTATAACTACACTGTCAGGAAGAATTCTCTGCTGTCTCCACGTACTGGTATCACTAACTCAAAATTTAAAAGTGGAGCAGATACTTCTCATTGGCTATTTCCAGATCAGATGTCCATGCCCTGACTACAAGGGAAGCTGGGGAGTGAGTTAATAGCTATTCTACTAGTGGAGTGAAGCTCTATCTCCTAATAAGACTTGTAAGGTACAGAATTATCCAAACACAGAAAAAAGCTCAGATGAAAAGCAGCTATATCAGAAGGTAAAAATACATAATGAAGTAATACTAGCTTAAACAAGATAGATGTTTATTTTTGTCACATAAAAAAAATATGGAGATATGAGTTCAGGTTTCATAATTGTAGTTAATGCAGTCTCATGACCTAGGATGACATTTGGAAGGCCAGCCAGCACTTTCACAATCTAGCCAACAGAAAGAGGAAGGGGCAAAGAAGAGACTGCCTTTTCCCTTTACTGATACATTACGTAAGACTTACACAGTTTACATTTCATTTCCCAAATTTAATCATAAGGGAAAAGAGGGAGTGCAGTCATTCACTATGTGGCAACATGCCCAGCTAAAAAGGAGAGTACTTACTATGAAAAAAGAAGGGATGAATATATAATGGAAGGCAAACAGCATCAGCCATAGCAGGCCCTCATGAATAGCAACCACTAAAATAAAATACATGATTATATATTGGTTTCATAATAGTATTGAGTATATTGGATACTTTTTTCCCATTCTTGAGATACTTTACCAAGAAGAATATGTACCGACTCCATTCAGGTAAACATAAAAGATGTAAAGTCTCCATCTTTTTATGGCTGAATAGTATTCCATGGTATACATATAACACAATTTGTTAAACCATTATAAGTTGATGGGCATGCGGGCTGCTTCCACGACTCGGCAATTATGAATTGGGCTGCAATGAACATTCTGTTGCAAATGTCTTTGTTGAAAAATGATTTTTGTTCATCTGGACAGATACCTAGAAATGGAATTGCAGGATCAAATAGTATATCAACTTCTAGTACCTTGAGAATTCTCCAAACTTCTTTCCAAAAAGGCCATTTTAGTTTACAATCCCACCAGCAGTGTAGAAGTGTTCCCTTTTCTCCACATCCATGCCAATATCTGCAGTTTTGGGATTTTGTGATGTGGGCTAATCTTACTGGAGTCAAAGTGGTTTTGATTTGCATTTCTCTGATGATTAAAGATAATGAGCATTTTTTCATGTGTTTGTTGGCCATTTGCCTGTCATCTTTAGAGAAGTTTCTGTTCAAATCACTTGCCCACAAAGACATTCATACGAATGATAAAACACAAATATAAAAACAAATATAGTCCAGAAAGGAGGAAAGTAGAGAGAGAGGGTAAGGGAGGGGAGAGGGTGATATTTGGCAGGATCTCACGTAATGTAAACAATGCAAGGGTACATTTCAAAACAACTAACTGTCTTACAACAAAAAATAAGTCAGGTGATAGTTATGTTAATTAGTTTGATTTAAGCATTCCACATTGTATATCAAATCATCACATTACACACCATAAATGTATACATTTATGATTTAATGAAAATTAAGTTTAAGAAAAAAAAAAAGAAAAGACAACTACAGGCCAATATCACTGATGAACAGAATGAAGGGGAATGTTCTCATTAAATGAATAAAAATCTTTCCTTGCCTTTAGAGGGAGCCAGAATTAACAAATAAAATAGATTGCCAAGCCATTAAAAAAAAAAAAAAGATATATAATAACAACAAAGAGTGCTGAGGCAAGTACAAAAAAGAACTACGAGAACATATAGCCAAGAATACTAATGTGGTCTACAAAGTAAGGAAGGCCTCTCTGGGGAAGATGTACTTAAGGAGGTAAAAGATGAGTAGTTAGTTAGATGAAGGGTTGAAGGCAAACAGAAAGAAAGAGAAGGGGAAGGCAGTTACAGTCAAGGGAAAAGGAATTTTAAGAATTTCTAGTGAGATGAAGGCTAGAGAGGAGACAAAGAATGGGATGAGACAATACTTTTCAGGTAGGTAGGGAGCTTATCTCCTCTTAAATTTAATGCCTCTTAAATTCAGCTGTCTGGACTTAATCCCAAGGATGGTATGAAGTCATTGAATTAAAGAGATGCAGTGATATAATAAGATCTGAAATTTAGAAATCTTACTAAGACCAGAGTGTGGAGCCTGAATTAGAGGACAGCAAAGTTAGAAACAGAAAATCAAGTAAGAGGCAGTTGTATGTAGTTCAGGAGAAAGTGAAGAGGCCAAGTCCAGGGTAGGGGTATTAAAGATAGCGAGAAGTACAAGAATTCAAGAGCCAGTTAGAAAGTGTAATTGACAGCTTGGTGACTGAAGGAACATTGGAAGTAAGTTAGAAGAGTCGAGCCCGAATCTCAGGTTTCTGACTTGGACATCTAGTCAGGGCTGGGCATCACTGAAGACAGAGAATATGAGAGGAAATGCAGAGTTTTTTGTTTTGTCTTGGTTGTTGGAGGAAGGGAATAGTTCGGAAAAAGGGAATGCTGAGGTCAGATGAGTCTGAGGACCCATGAAGTATCTGACTATAAGCTATTGTCTTTTAAGTGTCTGGAATCAGAAAATGAGGGAATGGATCTAATGCATAATTAACACTGAAGCCATGAGAGTGAATTCCATGGTCTGAAAATGTACCATAGGACTAATACACAATTGACAATAAAATTCCAATCAGCTCAGTTACTGAAGAGTTGGGAAAAGAAAAAGTAGAAGACATTTACCTCACTTTCCTGAGATTTTGTTTTAGTAGGTTCTAGGAATGTTGAAACTTATATCACCTTTTAACTTAATTAATTCCATTAGATTCTGATATAAAGGGTCCACAGTTTTCTCACTATCATTACTATAAATCTGCAGATACAGGGTAGAGGTGGAAAATTCCTTAGTTAAGTTAGTTTAGAAGATGTTACATACTATATCCTATCTACTATATCCTCATTTTCTCTCTTGGAGATTCCTAGTGCATAACAGCAAATTAAAAGCTCTAGAAGTTCTACATTTTGCAAGATAACATTTTTGCAAGATTAACTCTGTTAAGCAAATTATTCCTCACACTTGTTTAGCTTCAGAATACTTTTATCTTTTAACTCCTAAAGGTATTCTATGATCTGAAAACTTCATGAGAGACTTTTAACAAAATGTAGGACGTCACCGTCAGCCATGACAATGATACTAGACATTACAGTAAAGACCACAGTAAACCATGTATATGTCCCTAGAAATGATAATGTACAAAGATATAAACAGCAGGAATGAAAAAAATGAAATAAAAGACAAACAAATGAAAATAAATAATAGAAAAGGAAAAGCTGATGAGAGAGACAATAAAGGTAGTTCACAAAAAGCTTTGGATGCAAATGCAAACCCCATTCTTCAAGGCCAGATTCAATGTTATTTTCTCTACAGAAGTTAGTAAGATCGGTCTCTATGGAAGAGATAACAGTAGAAAGAAACAAACATGAGCTTTATAATGAGAAGGATCTATGTTCACCTACTAACTAAAGAAACCAGCCAGTATGTGCCTCCCATGTTGGCCAAAAATGATGATGGAGATGGTGATAACAATACTGACTGCCATTTATTGATCATTTACTACATACCACAGCTATTCTGTACCCATTTACTGTTTACAAATGAGGTGGAATTACCCTCCTTTTATAGGCAATGAAGTTGAAGCTCAGCAAATTTAAGCAATTTTTCTCAGATATTCAGAGTTGGTTTTTTTTGTTTTTTTGTTTTTGAGATCGAGTCTTACTTTTGTCACCGTCGCTAGAGCTATGTCATCATAGCTCACAGCAACCTCAAACTCTTGGGCTCAAGCGATTCTCTTGCATCAGCCTCCTTAGTAGCTGAGACTACAGGTGCCCACCACAATGCTCAGGTTTTTTTTTGTTTGTTTAGCAGGCCCGAGCGGGGTTCATACCCACCAGCCCTGGAGCATGAGGCCAGCGCCCTAACCACTGAGCTACGGGCACCCAAACTCTGAAGTTGTTTTGAACATTAAGAGGAGAAAGGTATAAATGAACTGTTCTGAAGGCTGTGAAGCTCCACACAAATTTTAGGTGTTATTAAATAAGAATGTGTGTACCTACCTTTGCTATCTGTATATACCTGCGTGTAAATAAAAGTGTCAGTTTTAATTAAATACTATCTAATTAGAAAGCAATACTCTAGTACATTCTCTAGACACATCCCCAAGAATGATAAATTATGTGCTAAATGCAGTTTTCAAATAAATATTCTTTCAAATAAAAGAATAAACGCACAAGTCCTATTGAAGTGAAAGTATATTTTAAAGCCATATATGGAGTTAACATTCCAGTGCCCAGAGGGTTCTAGGGGTTGACTGGACTATTTGGGGTCAGAGCTATGAGTAACCCACTTTATTCCACGAAAGCTTTAATTTCTTAAGTGTCTTTGATTTGAAACGCTCCTTCCATGTTTCTCTCTGTGGCTTCTGATGCTTGATCATACAGACCTCATGTGCTCTTCCTTAGGCATAATGTTATTCGCCTACAGAAGTGCTAGTTACCATGATAGGTGCCAAGGATACAAAAATGAAAAAGATACAAAATCTGTCTTCAATCTAAGGCCATACCACCCTGAATGCACCCGATCTCATCTGATCTCGGAAGCTAAGCAGGGTTGGGCCTGGTTAGTACTTGGATGGGAGACCACCTGGGAATACCGGGTGCTGGAGGCTTTTTACAAAATATATGTAAATTAAAGAAAAAATTGAAATCTGTCTTCAAGGAACACTCAGTCTAGTAGGGAAGATACTAACAATATTGAGATTATTAGCATGCATCAATTTTATTTTTGTATTCTTTGTTTCCCAGATTAAACAAACAAACAAAAAACCAAATGCTTGACTTGTTCTCCACTCCCATAGTGGACATTAAATTTTATGAAACAAGACAAAAAGGCTGGTTTTTAAAAAATCCAAAAGGCTAAAAGGGAAACCAGATCATATTAATCTCCCTGACTTGAAATCTATCAAAAACTTCCAAATACATTTAGAATAAAAAACAAACTCATTATCAGAATCAATGAGCTCCACTAATCTGGCCTTAGATAACCTCTGATCTCATTTCATATTACTCTCCTCTTGGTCCACTAAAGTCCAGCATTAAAGCTTTTTATTTCTAATTCTTGCCGTAGGGCTTTTTCTGATCATTCAATTAAAAGTAAAATTTACATGTCCCTCTCCCCATCTAGTTTCTCACATATTGCGGTTTGTTTCTTCTCAGTATTTATCACTATCTGATACATACTATTTATAAATTTGTCTCCATATTCTAACATGAGCATATCATAAGAGAACATGTACATTTTTACATGTGGTGCACCAAAGTATCCCAGTACTTAGAATAATATCTAGCACAAAGTAGTCAATAAAACTTGTGAATGAACCACAGAATCAATGAGGAGTTGAGCTAGAATTCATTTCTGACTAGCTGTCAATTCTACAGTCTGTTGACTATGGCACACTGTTCATGAGGACATGATTCTATCTGACTTACTTTTGTATTCTCTACATCTCCTAGCATATTGCTTTGTGCAAGAGATCATATAAATACTTACTGAACTTCATATTTTAAATTCTTAGGTACTAGAATGACAAATAAAAATGTTATGTGAGCACTTGTAAGTACAAAACCAATTTACACCACCCCGTCTTTCTAGAGTATGTCCTCGATTCCCTTTCCCTCCTTTTCCATTAAAAAAAATTCCTGCTTTCTAGGAGGTCAAAACAGGTAGATTCCCTAAGCTCAGGAGTTTGAGACCAGCCTAAGCAACAGCAAGACCCCGTCTCTAAAAATAGCTGACCTTGTCGCGGGCGCCTGTAGCTACTTGAGAGGCTGAGGCAAGAAGATCACTTGAGCCCAAGAATTTGAGGTTGCTGTAAGCTATGACACCACAGCACTCTACCCAGGGCAACAAAGGGAGATTCTGTATCAAAAAAAAAAAAAAATCTCCTAGTTTGCTTTCTAGAACCACAGTTTGTTTTGTTTTTCAGTTTTTCCCAGCACTAGAAGAAACAAATATACAACTTCTGAACTCTCCCAGCAATATTTTCCTATCCTCATTTTGTCCATAACTCTTTCTCTCCTTCTCTTTCTTCCCTCCATCCCCTCTTTTATTAGGTGATTGAATAAAGAAGCTTAAAATTTAAAACATAAGCATTAGTCATGGAATTGCAATAAACTATTACTTTTCTTTACACAACGTATGTCTTAAGTGCTACATATCTCCAAGGAAATGGTCCGTAAGGGAAGACTATGACAAATCAAAGCATCCCCAATGAAGATGAGACATCAATAACAGTTTAAATGAAAAATTTCTCAGATCATGAGTTCTCAAAGACCTGAAACATTTAAATTTACTTAGACTACCATAAAATAGATGAATATATATATTTTCATGTCATTATAGCTAAAAAACTGTAAAGGACTGGATACCACGCTTGCAAAGGACAGTTACTTATCACATTAAAAGGAAACGCTGAGAACAGGACAGTCTCCTGGCAAGCTTAGAGACGTTTCCTGACTTGGGGCAATCCCCCAAGTAACTCAGTGTTCCGGAATGAGATAAGGTCGGTCACTCACTAGTAAGCATGTGTTAAACATTGATGCTTAGTAGTTCTTCATGAGGGTGCAGGGAAAGAACACGTGAGGAGAGCACGTGGCAATCCTTATGCAGGCAGCCCTCATATGTAATTACCTGAATTCTCCACACCTGTTGTATATAACCTTAATAAATAGCCATTGCGGAGGGGGCTCGGGGCTACCCTGCAACTAAGGGTAGTCCGCCTCCCGCAAGCTTGTACTTCAAATCCGTGTCATGCCTGGTTCTTTCCTGCGGCGACTGAGACCGGGCCATAGGGGCCACGACAAAAAACGTCTAAGATCTAGAATCCTTCAGTTATAATGTTGGACACTCCTAAGGGTGCTCCTTCACTCTTTCATATGATATTCCAAAGGACTTCATAATCACATCTTTTGAAATACATCATATATTGAGTTGTCTACAGTTGATGAACCAAAAGAAAACATCAATTTCAGTTATCTTTTACAGTGGGTTACATAATATACAACTGGACTATAGTACCTGAACTCATGGATTTGATCCACAGGAAATTATGTTTGCTATGGAAAGGTACACTAGCAAATAAACATAAAAGGGATATCTGTAAGTCAACAGCATTGGAAAAGAGGAAAAAAAGAAAAACAATTAAGGACACAAAACTTCACACAGAATAAACAACAGGTGCAAAAAGCCCAATATACTATAAAGGGTCATGAAGGCACAAATATTTGACAGGCTAAAAAAGTAAATGATGGTCACTAATGTAGTGTATAGATCACCATTATATAACCTCTTGAGAAGACAAGAAAGGAGGCAGGTATCAGATGTTTATTAAAAGTATAGATTTTTCATATTAAACATTTCAAAAGGGAAGTGAGATGAAGATGGTATGGTAGGCAGAATTCAAGATGCCCCCAAGATTCCTGCCTCCCTGGTGGAAAGCCCTCTATTATCCCCTGCCCTGGAGTGGAGGAGCTGTGACTATGATGGGATAACCACTTTTTTGATTGGGTTCTATTATATAAAAATGTTTTAGCAGACTGGAGAGATTCTCTGGCTGGCTATAAAGAAGTAAACTGCTATGTTATGAGGGTGTTTATGAGAAGGCCACAAGACAAAGAACTGCATGGCTGAGAGGAGACAGCTGACAGCCTACAAGAAAGCTGGGACCTTAGTCCCACAAATACAAGGAGCTGAACTCTGCCAACAATGAGCTTGGAGAAGGACACCAACCCACAAATGAGATCAAACTCCAGGACTCCACCTTGATTGCACCCTATGAGACTCACGTAGAGGATTCCGTTAAATTCTGCAGGTACTCCTCCTAATAGGTGGAAACAGATAATAAAGGTGTGTTGTTTTGAGCCACTTAAAAAAAAAAGTGCAGATTTTTCAAAAAGCCCAGCTATCCATACAACACAAAACCCACAACAATTTGTTTCTGGGGTTTGACCCAATTCAACTTTTATTTTATTGCCATTTATGTTTTACATAAGAGACTGCCACAAAAATTAGTTATTTTATATTGTTTTAATCACTGTACCTAAAAATTTTTCCTAGCTCATAAATAAAAAGGGCTCTTCTTGTTAATTTAAATAGAATATTAACAGTAATAAAAATACATATTTTTGCCATTTGAGCAACAAAACTTATTTGACATAATATTCATAGGTTTCTAAGTAAAGAGTTAAAAACTTTGGAGGCAGTATATTCCAGAGGCCTCCTTAGGCAATTTTCTAAAGTACAGAATGATCAATAAAAATCAGACTATAACTATATCGTCCAAACGTCAAGTGCAGGGAGTCTGTGCATCCAATGGAATGCCAAATAGTACTGGCAGACATTTATAGAAAGAGAATGCTATGTTTGCATTGTTCTGTTAATAGCATGCTAAGAAGTATGTTTCCTGTAGAGTCCCTAATGGACAGAAAAATATAGTAAAGCAGTGAATAGTGGACAGTCATTCATGCTCTATTGGTCTATAGTTACTAGAGGGAAGAAAGAGTAAGTCCTATCATCTTAGGCAGCTATAAAAAAGAATCCTCTCTTGTTAAAGCTCAAGAGAATCTGAAGAGGGAATAAAAGAGAAAAAAGTCAGACAGATTATGCTGTCAATTTTAGTTGTCATAATGTGCTTCAGAGATAAAACATTCCTCTGAATGGCAATTGAACAGATGGAAATTTTCATTTTTGGTTAACTGGATAGAAGAATTGGACCAGTACCTAAAATGACATTGAAATGAAGCTCAAACCCCCTCCCATAAGAAGGAAACAGATGCATCACTCCAGATACAAAATAAATTATTGAACAGTGCATATATTATATTGGCATCATTGTATCCAACTGTACATCTGCACAATGTTTTAGTCTCCTGGTGAGAGAACAGACATTTCTGAAAGGGAAAATAGGCAACTATTGAAGTGAATCAGATAAGTACACCATTTGGGTAAGAAAAGCCAAAGCAACACTTCACTGAATTTGAAGTTATTCATGCTGAGAGGAAAAAAGAACCATAAATTATACTGATTCCAATGCCCTTGAACTTATACATCAATTCAAATGTCGTAGATTTTGAAATATAAAATCAAATTTTCATAATCTTAAATCAGAATAAGAAAAAATGACTTCATAAGACCCTAAAGAAGTTAAGGCTGAACACCTCTTTGCTTAATCTGACAGAGAACTGAGTGACATATTAAACTAAAAATACATTCCTTATCTTAATCTAGGATTAGAGAGGGCTCACAAACAGATAAGTTAAAGGAGACCTATTTGGTGATTTAAAGTTAATAAGTGATCCTTGAGTTATAAACTAAGGAAACAGTATTGAGATGAACTCCTTTTGACTCTTTCAAATTTCACTTCCACTTTCTGACAACACTGTCCTGTTTGATCCTTTCCTACTGCTTTCCTAGCCAGCTTTTGCACCTAGCTGGAGTTTATCGTTGCAGCTTGCACCATCCTACACTTCCACTCAGTCTTCCTATAAATCCTTTCCCTTCTCTCCCAAATCATCAATCCTTAGTCCAGCTGCAAAGGAAATATGAGGATACCAGTTGTAGACAGTAGATAAAACAAGTAGGGCTTGTCATTTTGTTTCATTTTCAATTGGCATTGGGCCACCAACATTCCTGTATTAAATAAGGTGACCATATAAGAAGATCTGATTAGTGGGTATAGATGATGCCTGAGATCCAGATCTTGAGGTTAGTACCTAAAAGAGAAAGGACTAAATGGAAAAATGTCTCCAATATAAAAAGATTTTATAGTTAAGTAACAGAAATAGTGACTTCTTTTTATTTTTAAGTCATTTATCATGATGTAGTAAGATTTTATTAAATATGTAAAGTGACAATATTTTCTCAGGTATGACTTCCAGTCAAATTATATTTAATAAAGATACATTGTCTTGTGGACCAACAGAATTATGTGACACGAGAGCAACAAAACAGAACGGGTGAGAAAAACATGTTCAGTACCCTACAAAATATTAATGGAGAGCATACAGCACACGGGCACAATGAACCATGAGTCTGTACATATTGGTACACAGCATTCACGATGGTTTTCCCTTTAGAAATAGAAGCTGTACAGGGAAGTCATTCTTTGCATTCTCCCAATCATTTTGAAACACGGGCAAAAGTGAAATAGGGAAGAGCTCATTAAAGACATAGAAAGGCAAATATAACCTAAAAGTAAAAGTAGGAGGAGGTTGGGCTCATCTGGACTTATTAGACAGAGAAAAGCCTTGAGGGAAACAGCTGCCGATGTGGGATAGGGAAAATAGTTAGAAGGTAATTGGGAAAGGGGAACTCAAGTTGGCTTCCTCCCTGGGGTATTTCTGCCAAGAAAGAAGAATAAGAATAGAACTTTCAAGAATAGTATCATATAGTGGCTGTATACCCAAAGAGAGTCTTTTGCTAGAAAAAGGCCATAGTATAATATGGTAATAATTCACAGAAGAGTAAGAGACAGAAGAAAACCAGGAATCACATTGTCCCTCTGACTCATTCCAATACTCTCTCCCTTATCTAAACTTAAGCTGCTCTATGGTTTCCAGTTACTCTATTACCAATTCCCTATTAGCAGTATCTCTCAGTCTTTCAGTAATCAGTCTTAAAAATTCTTATTTTGATATCTGTTTATTTTCTAATCAAACATAAAACCAACATGCCATTTACATGAAACAAGCTAATTTATTAATAAAGCATTTCTTAACACGGATAATATAGTTCAGAAGGTGTTGAAAGACAACCTGTGAATGTTTGTACACACAGAAACTGGTAAATCTCATGTGAGGTTAAATATACCTAATTATAAAATAGCCTGAAATAGTACAGTGAAGAGCTGCAGTACTAACAGTGAAACCATATGTGGCAGATGAATTTAAATCTACTCATCTTCCAAGAAAAAGTAACATCAGAGACTAAAGCTCTTTGAATACTTTTGTTCATCTTTTTTGTTGGTCAGATCATTTGTAGATTTTCAATGCTAATAAATCATATACTCTGTTAAACTTTGGTCCTTCAACACTATGAAGATATTATCATACTCCTTACAAATAAATTATAACAATTTTGATTTTTTCCTATCATATTGTCTTCTCACACTTTTATTTTGTCCATCAAAAATCATGGAAATTCCAAACAAAACAAAAAATTCTCTCAATCTGGAACTCTAAGCTTGTTAACCGATTTGTAAAAGGTGACAAAGACAAGCAACCAAAACCAAACCACACAACAAACAATAATAGGACATCTAATTTGTTAGAGAAATATCTCTAAATATTAATAATTCCAGAATAAGTTACTCTGAATCCATAGCAAACATTTTCCAAAACATATACAATATTGAGGACTAATATTAACAGTATTATCCTATGTACTAGTAGAACTAAAATTGAGGTGAAATCCATACAACATAAAATTCGTAATTTTAAAATGTAAAATTCAGTGGCATTTTATATGTTCATAATGTTCAGAACCTCCTTTGTAGAGTTCTCAAATATTCTTGTCATCCCTAAAGAAAATCCCATAACCACTAAGCAGCCACTCTTTGTCCCTCCCTCCTCCTAACCCCACTGGATTTACCTATTCTGGATATTTCATATTAATGGAATCATACAATATATGTCTTTTGTGTCTGGCTTCTTTACTAAGCATAACATGTTTACAGGTTCATGTTGCAGGTTGCATCAATTAGCAATTCATTCCTTTTTAAGACTGAGTAATATTCCACTATATGCCACACTTTGTTATTCACTTATCTGTTGATGGGACACTTGGGTTGTTTCTGCCCTTTGGCTACTATGGATAGTACAGTTATGAACATTCATACACAGGCGTTTTTTGGAATACGTGTTTCAATTCTCTTGGATATATACCCAGGAATGGAATTGCTAGTTCGTATAGTAATTGTTTAACTTTTTGAGCAGCCATCAAACTGTTTTCCACAGCAATTACATCATTTTACATTCCCATCAGTAACACAAGGGCTTTGCTTTCTCCACATTCTTGCCACCAAATAGTATCATTATTTTTATTATTACAACCAATAGAGTGGGTGTGAATTGGTCTCTTACTCTTATTCTGATTTGTATGTCTCTAATGACTAATGATGTTGAACATCCTTTCATGGGTATGTTGGTCATTTGTATATTATCTTTAGAGAAATGTCCCTTTATGGCCATTGGCCATTTAAATTCCGTTATTAGTCTATTCATATTAGGGTATAAGGGTTCTTTATATACTTTGAATACTAGACCTTTTTTCTATGATTTGCAAGTATTTCCTCTCACATTCTGTAGGCTGTCTTTTTCACTTTCTTAAGCCAACAAAGCTTTGATCAACAAAGTTTCAATTTGTCTTTTTTTCTTTTATGTTTTTGTGCTTTTGGTGCCTTATCTAAGAATTCATTGCCAGATACAAGGTCATAAAGGTTTATCTCTATGTTTCCTTCTAGGAGTTGTATAATTTTAACACCTATATTGAGGTAACTAATCCATTTCAAGTTAATTTTTACATATACTATAAAGTATATACTAAATATTATACTAATACTGTATATAGTATAGTAATTTTTAAAGTGAGAATGATAGCTTTACTCCTCAAGGGGCCATATGCATTTTAAAAGATTATCTTATCATACTAAGTTATTATCTAGTGGAAAAACTGTTAACAAAAGAATTGTATATGTATACACACACACACACAATTTGAGACCCTCTGTACTTCTTACCTACGTAAGGTAACACGCCTTTATTTCCACTCGACATAATTGGTCCACTAGGGTTTGATACACATACAATATGCTACATTAGAAACACGTGGCTTCAAAGCTACTTTCTCTATCATGGTAAGTTACTTCATAACACACTGAAAACATGAGTTGGTTCAGTGTCCTCAAATACTCAAAATTTTAAATAATAAATCTTTAAACAATGGTCTTCCTATATAGAGCAATCTCATCTTACCAATAAATTATCCCTCCGCGCCCAAATGAAAGGATTTATGGAAGTTTGATAAGAAATTTTCAACAGTTAGGTCATGCTATGGGAAGGAAGCCAGGAAAAGGTAACCTACTTTATGGACTACTAGAAGGGGAGAAAAATGGAATTTTTGCACAGAAAAAGGATAATCACAGAGATTAGGGTTGAGTCACAATTACCTTTCACTTTGGAGGAAGCACATGACTCAAATCTCTATAACATTTTTATAGTTTACTCATTAATAGTCAAAGCCTTTGTTAAATTAAACCTCTGATTCCAACATTCATGCCTATTAATAGGTTTTCAGCATGTTAAGAGCAAATAATATTTTATAAGCCTATTCCACATATTTACTAAAAAAAGGGACCATTGTTAAAGGTCACCAAGATAACTACAGTTCCAAAATAGCAACAATTTCTAATTGCTGAAACAATTTATTTACAGCTTTCATATACATGACAATGTTAAATGTAACCAATTATAATTATCCTTACTAAAATTAATGGCTAGATTTTTTTGCTTTATTTATTCATTCATTACCCAAAATATCCCTGAATATGTTAGCTTTTAGATAATTTAAATAGTAGCTACAAATTTACTTTTGCTGAATCCAAACTTTTCCCAAACTCATTTTGAGATTCCTAGAATTTAAAAAGTTGACTATTTTCTATGCCCCCCAAACAGAAAGACATAGGTTGGTACCACTTGTTGTCTGGGAGGCACATTAAGCACTTTGCTGCCAATAATTTAGTAATAAGCAACTAGGAGATCGCCCCACCCCCCCAAAAATCAAAAATTTATAAGGAGGGCAAGATGGCCAACTAGAAGCAGCTCCCAAGAGAGGCTCCTGACCAAGGAGAAGGACAACGTCCAGAAAATGCCCAATCGAGCTGAAGCCTGGGAGTCCAGCGGAAAGAAAAGTGATAGCTGCAGATCACCTCTGCTGAGGCAATCTGTGACTCCAAGAAAGCAAGTTTCAGGTACAAAATTCATCTGAAAGGAAAAGTATCCATTCCCTCCCCCAAGAAAGCTGTGGGCTTTTTTGCTTTCTGTTTCCTTTCTTTTTCTCTCTTCATCCACTCCTGCGGGCTTTCTACAGATGAACAGTGAACTGTGGACCTCTTGTCCCACCCCACGGGAGAGTGCTGTGGGAAGTGGGGATTACTCCCCCACTGTGACTCTGAACACTCTCTCGCTAGGCTGAAAATTTGAACTAAAGTTTTCCCAACCATTCAGAACTTCCAGTATGCCCTTCCCACCTTACCTGACGAACCAGAAGCCAAACCCCTGATGAGACTGGGAGGAGGTTCTCAAGCAGCACCTCCACTGTCTGTCTGCTAGGCCAAGTGCCTCACCCAGCAAAGGATTCTGGGGGCGCATCAAGCTTACCCCTGCCCAACGGCCAGCGCAGCCAGGAACCATAGTGTACGAACCTGCAGTGGGCCGCTCCAGCTCAGCACCCAGGGCCACCCCACTCCAGGGGCTGCATCAGGCGGGAGCGACCCCACCACGGGACACCCAGCCTCGGGACCCAGGCCCACCCAAACCCAGAGATGCTGGCGTAAGCGACCCACTGCGGGCCACACTATCTTGGCACCCAGGCCCGCCCCCTGTCAGCCATGTCAGTGGCTGTGAGAGACCACACCACGGGCCGCGCCGCCTGGGGTACCTAGGCCATCCCCACTCTAGAGACAACGGCGGGCATGAGCAACCCCTCAGCAGGCCGTGTTGCCTCGGCACCCAGGCCCACCCAACTTCAGGGACTGCGGCAGGGGTGAGCGATTCCGCCGGGGGCTGCACCCCACCGCCAGGGTCTCCAGCGGGAGTGAGCGACCATACTGCAGGCCGCACGGCTCAAAACCCAGGTCTGCCACACTCCAAGGACTCCTGCAAACGCATGGGACTCCGCCGCAGGCCGCACTGCCAAAACCCCCAGCCTGCTTGACCAGTGCTGCCCAACCCAGGGTTTCTGGTAGCTGCACAACCCGCATCCTCCCTGCTCCCTCGCCAGCCCCGTCCATCAGCCCAGGGACTGGGGAAGTCGTGCAACCCCGCGCCCTCCCTCCAAGGCCCTCCCTACCTCTCTGCAGACCCCTCTGCCCAACCAGAGACTGCTGGAGCCACCCACTCTGGTTGCCAAAGCCACTGGGAGCAAAGCATTGCCAGAACCGTGGGCACCATCCCCAGCCCTGCTGCTGGGCCCGTGTGTGACACGCTCCACTCCGGACTTGTTCCCAAAGCCACAACTCCCTGGCTGGGGCAGCCCCAGAACAGCTACACTAGGTCACTGCCTACAAATGTCTTCCAAAATTAGAGTGATCCCGCCAGGGTCCAATCTTGCAGAGACGCCTCCCCAACTCTGAGGACGGCCAGAGAAAACGGTGAAAAATAATCATGGGGCAGAATCAATAGAAAAACTCTGCATATATGAATAATCAGAGCAGATCAACTTCCCCAAGGAATGATAAGGCAGACACCACACAAGATCCCATGCATAAACAAATGGCTGAGATGTCAGAAATCGAATTCAGAATCTGGATAGCAAATAAGATCAACAGAATGGAAGAAAAGATGCGACTAGAATTTCAAGCAGTAATCCAAAAGACGTCTCAAGAATTCAGCGAATTCAAAGACAAAATGACCAAAGATTTTGACACATTGACATAAGAAGTTGCAGCCCTCAAAGATCTGAGAAACACAGTAGAATCCCACAGCAACAGAATAGAGGAAGCAGAAGAAAGGATTTCTGACATTGAAGACAAAGCTTTCAAACGCTCCCAAACCTACAAAGAGGAAGAGAAATGGAAGGCAAAAACGGATCATTATCTCAGAGAGCTCTGGGATAACTCAAAGAAAACCAATATTCGCCTTATAGGGATACCCGAAAATGATGAAGTGGCATCACAAGGCACAGAGTCTCTTCTTTATGAGATTATGAAAGACAACTTTCCAGACATGCCAAGAGATTCTGAAATTCAGATAGCAGACAGTTTCAGAACCCCAGCATGAATCAACCCAAATAAGTCATCCCGCAGGCACTTCATAATTAAGTTCACTAAAGTTAATGTGAAGGAGAAAATTCTGAAAGCAGCCAGACGTAAGAAATCCATCACCTACAAGGGGAAGAATATTAGAATAACTGCAGATCTCTCTGATCAAACCTTTCAAGCTAGAAGAGAATGGTCATCGACTTTCAATCTACTAAAACAAAATAACTTTCAACCTTAGATCCTATACCCAGCTAAACTGAATTTCATT
>CAUYRH010040871.1:0-47360 GCA_963574655.1 Perodicticus potto
AGGAGCTGACCCTGACACAGAGGGAGGAGGAGGAGGAGCTGACCCTGACACAGAGGGAGGAGGAGGAGCTGACCCTGACACAGAGGGAGGAGGAGCTGATCCTGACACAGAGGGAGGAGAAGGAGCTGACCCCGACACAGAGGGAGGAGGAGGAGCTGATCCCCACACAGAGGGAGGAGGAGGAGGAGCTGATCCCAACAGAGGAAGGAGGGGAGGAGCTGACTCTGACACAGAGGGAAGAGGAGGAGCTGACCCTGACCCAGAGGGAGGAGGAGGAGCTGATCCCGACAGAGGAAGGAGGAGGAGCTGGCCCCGACACAGAGGGAGGAGGAGGAGCTGATCCCCACACAGAGGGACGGAGGAGGAGCTGACCCCGTCTCAGTGGGTTGAGGCGGTGCTGACCCCGACAGAGGTAGGAGGTGGAGCTGATCCTGACACAGAGGGAAGAGGAGGAGCTGACTCTGACACAGAGGGAGGAGGAGGAGCTGACCCCGACAGAGGAAGGAGGAGGAGCTGACCCCGACACAGAGGGAGGAGGAGGAGCTGACCCTGACACAGAGGGAAGAGGAGGAGCTGACCCTGACACAGAGGGAGGAGGAGGAGCTGACCCTGACACAGAGGGAAGAGGAGGAGCTGATCCTGACACAGAGGGAGGAGGAGGAGCTGACCCTGACACAGAGGGAGGAGGAGGAGGAGCTGACCCCGACACGGAGGGAGGAGGAGAGGAGCTGACCCCGACACAGAGGGAGGAGGAGGAGGAGCTGACCCCGACAGAGGGAGGAGGAGGAGCTGACCCCAACACAGAGGGAGGAGGGGAGGAGCTGACCCCAGTCACCAACTTGTGGACAACTCAGCGCACAATCCTGATTTGCAAGAGGCCTTGGACTCAGTGTGGCGGCCGAAGCCCAGTTGGGTCAGCTGGCAGACTGGCCCTGTCTGGAGAGAAAACCAGTCTCCCCTGGTGATGGCAGTGGGGCCTGTGGGGTTGTGAGCCCCACGTGGCTGGGAGTCAGAGACTGGATCTGGGTCTGCTGGTTCAGAGGGTCAGTGCTGCAGCTGGACAGACAGCGGCCTCGCGGAAGCATCCTCCCCATCTCAGGCTGCCCCTCACTGTGAGACCTCCGCGTGTTCCCATCACATCTCCATCCTTCAGTTGTTAGAACCGAGGACACAGGCCTGCACAAAGGCTGACCCTCCTAATCAGAGGTGCTCTCCTCCGAACCCGCAGCACTGTTTCTTCATGTGCTCATTTTCACATTCATGGCTTTATGTATGCTTCTATTTCACTACTAAAATTTTTCTTATTTAGCAAATTCTAGGTTTTCTGAGCCTCTTGTAGTTTAGTACTTTGGAGCTATAGTTACCAAACTCTAGGCCACCAGTCCATGGCCTGTTAGGAACCAATTCTCCCAGCACAGCAGGTGAGTGGCCGGTGCAGGAGCAGTTTAATCAGCATGTACAGCTGCTCCCATGGCTGGCATCACCTCTGCAGCCACACATTAGATTCTCACAGGAGCAGGGACCCTACGCAAACGGAGCATGCGAGGGATCTGGGTTGCACGTGCTTGTGAGAAACTAATGCCTGATGGTCTGAGGTGGAGCTGAGGACATACTGGTGACACTGTCTCCCATCACCTCCCAGCGAAAACAAGCTCAGGGTCCCCACCAATTCTGCTTTGTGGTGAGTTGTATAATCATTTCACTATATATTACAATCTAATAATAATAGAAATAAAGTACAAGCTAAACGTAGTGTGCTTGAGTCATCCTGAAACCATCGCCTTCTTCCCCAGTCCATGGAAAAATTGTCTTCCATGAAACTGGTCCCTGATGCCAAGAAGGTTGGGGAGCAGTGGTTTCCAGTGCATTCAACTCATTTAAATTCTGTTCCGTTCACTCTGGGAGGCCAAGGTGGGTAGATAGACGGAGCAAGTGCAATAATCCATCTCTCAAAAAAAAAAATTACCAGGTATTTTGGCAGGTGCCTATATGCCTCAGCTACTTGGAAGGCAGAGAGAGGAGGATCACTTGAGCCCAAGAATTTGAGGTCACTGTGCGCTGTGGCACTCTACCCCAGAGCGAATAAGTGAGATTCTGTATAAAAAAAAAAATTCTGTTTCATGATTGCTTTAGTTGACAGACTGCTGAAGTTTACAGACAGCCATATAAAGTAACATCATTTCCTTTGTGTTGGCTGAATATCAGTCATTCTTGCAGGCTGTGTTTCCTAAGTCCTAATTCTTCTAACTTTTTTTCTTTTTTTAGAGACAGGGTCTCACTTTGTTGCCCAGACATTAAGTGCTGTGGCATCATCATACCTCACAGCAGCCTCAAACTCTTGGGCTCAAGTGATCCAGCTGCCTCAGCCTCCCAAGAAGCTGGGACTATAGAGGTGCACCACCATGCCCAGCTAGTTTTTCTAGGTTTTATAGAGATGAGGTCTTGCTATGTTGCTCAGGCTGGCCTTGAACTCCTGACCTCTAGCAATCCTCCTACCTTGGCCTCCCATAGTGCTAGGATGAAAGGTGTGAGCCACTGTACTGGCCTCTAATTTTCCCAATTTTCATAAGTAAATTTTATTTACCTCACTCATTTTATAGTTGTAATAGTAGCCCTTTTTCATAGTACATGATTGAAGAGGTCCACTGCTGATTATTTATCAGGTAAAACAATGTAGAAGTCTAGCAACAGCTAATTGGTTGCTACACGTCTAGACACACACACACGTTCACACATTGACATGCCGGAATTAAATAGGTAACCTTTAAAAGTCAGTCATGATTATGTGGTGATTTAGTGATGTGGGAAGTACTTCTATGCTCATGTCAAACACAAAAAGGGCTGCATTTTATAAACTAAGAATGAAAAGAAAATATATATACATGTGGAAAAACAGAGTGATAAATATACTAGGTAAAATTATGAGTGAAATGGAAGATACTTGTAATTTTCTCTGTATTGTCCCAAATTTTGCAAATACATACGGAATGTCATTTTAAATAGCATCTGCTTTCCTGAACATAAGACTTCTGTGGTGTGTTCTGGCCCGTCTGCACCCTAGGCCCTCCAGCCTCAGGGGAGCCGTCCCACACTTCAGTGGCAGGAGAGGATTTCTCTCTCTGACAGGCACCGACCTCCCTTCCCCTGAGATGTGTTGTAGTTTCATTCAGAGAGCATATACCTTGACTAGTCACTGTGAATTACGTGTCTAATTTAATAGCCAAAGGTTATTCTAACAGAAGGAAGTAGTAAAGTCAAAACTGAATGTTTAAACAGTTTGATTCTCACCCTGGCTGCTGAACAGTAGTGCTAAGATCACACTGAATTATTATGTGCTCTAAAGATAGAATAATAACACATGTCTGAAGTGGAATGCTTTGTATTTTATTTTCATTCTATGCAATTTCATTTTATTTAAATAATGGAAAGAAAAACTAAGAAATAAAAGATGCACCCATTAATAAAACTTAGAGTCATACCTAATTAGCAAAGTCTATAGAGAAATAAAAGCACCACAGAGTTGCGCTCACTCTTTGTAGAGTGGAGACGCCCCCACCCTCATGCAGGGCGTGGTGGGTGGAGGCTGGGCAGCCTGGGCTCCCATCAAGGCTCCACCACTGAGTAGCCAGCCATCCTTGATATCTGTGCCTCTCTTTGCACCTTTTTCACTGGGATGGTCATAGGCTCAAACCACGTCGTGCTGTTAGGATGACGGGCACTAACACAGGTGGAGCCCTCACCCAGGACCTGGCAGACATGCCGGCTGTGATCACCTTCAGGACCGCGGTTACTGGTGACAGTTGTAGTGCTGGGTGATATTTTCTTAAAGATGAGGCTTAGATTATAAAATAATAATTAGTTTGTACCAGAAGATCGCTATTATATCACAAGTTCACGAAGTACTGTACAGTTTTACAACCCAAAGATTATAGTTGGGTTCTGGTCAAAATTTAGACATGTAAGAAACTCTGGGCTAAATGTACCGGATGACACTACATGTGAAATGACAAATACTTATAATTTTTTTCTTTATGCTTTTTTCTGTATTTCCCGTAATCTATGAATATAGATGCACTTGTACTGTGTTTATAAGCTTAAAAACTGCTTTAGGAAATGCATATATTTTCAACCTTGTCAAAGGAAAGCTTTTTAGATAATGCCCAGTAAGGGACAGGAAGAAAAAATATTTCTTAAAGGCATCTTTGGAATTGTTTGACAAGCAGTAATATATGTGTGGACACACACCAAGCTACAGAACTGAGGAGATTTAAGACTAATTTCTGAATGATATTCATCTGCTATACAAATGAGTAATTTGGTGGGGCCAAATTTGTCTGATGAGACCATTTCATAAGAGATGTTAATTATAGTAAGTACTTAATATGGCTTTCTGGGACAGAGTGGTTGCTCAACAAACAGGTAGAGTTAGTGAGTCATTGAAAGGTCTTATCTTTTGTTTTTCAGCCTGACTATCTCTGCGGAATGTCCCATGCAACTTGAAGACTTCCCCATGGATGCCCACGCTTGCCCGCTGAAATTTGGCAGCTGTAAGTTATTTTCACAAGTAAGAACCAGGGATATACCTTTGGGTTCAATTCCACATTCACCCAGAAGCGCCTGGAAATTGTTTTGACCCGGCCAGACTAGTTTCCTTGTCTGTAAAATGGGAACATTAACAGCTGCTCAGGGTACATCACAGATTAGAATAAATCGGAGTGTGCTGGTGAACTAGAATAAAAACCTCTGGAAGGGTTTTTCTCCCCAAATCTTCACCTGGCTGTTCTTTCTTGTTTTCACTTCTCATATGACAGGTCACCTCGTCAGAGGAACTCCTGATTTTCAGTACCCAGCCAGTAACATTTTTTTATTGCATCATAATCATTGCTATCTATGTGGAATCACTTCTACAATGTTCTATAAGAGCCCTGACCTTGCCTGTCATGCTCACAGTCACTGCTCACCAAGAACACGCTGCATCTTAGCAAATGTGTGTTGCTTGAACAAGTGAACAAATTATTCACACAAAACTGCATTAGGTAAATAATCAATTCTAGGAGAAATTCCTGAATTCCCACCATTCCAGACGGAGGGTGCGGGAACACTGATTCCAAATGCCTGCAGTATCCTCCCCACTTCTGAGACATTTGAAGCAGGATTGGAGCTGATCTGCCATTCTCTTCTTTCTTTTTCCTATTTACCTGTGCTCATGCTGTGTGACGTTTCCATTTTTGAAAGCAGAATGCCTTTCTTAAAATTGAGAATGAAACCTACATGAGTTTGAATCCTTTTGTGCAATCCCGCCCCTTTGCTAAATAACTGTGGGCAAGCATTTTTCATCATTCATAAAATAGATGAGAGCTGTGGTGAGATATTTGTTTATAATCTTTTTTAAAATTTCAGATCAATAGAAGGGTACATATGACTGGGTTTGAGATGTTTTAAACTGGCAGAACACCTCCAGTTAAAGTGCTCAGAAATGCTCCATGTCATCATTACTTTTTGTAGTATTTTAGCATTTTATGATAATGTATTTATTTGTTCCTGACAGAATGCATGTCTCATCCTTTCTTTGCTGTAAATGATCTCTCTTGGTCCCAGTTAATGGTTATGAAAGTAAATTTTGTCTTACTGACAACAGCCACACCAGTTTCTTCTTTAATTCTTGCCTGGGATGTTTTTTATGTTTTTTTCCCTAAGTTTCCTGTTTCATGATGTATCCAAGTTGGGAAGTTATGTGTCTTATTGGGAATTAGAATTCATTTCATTTACTATGACAGAATGTTTAAATGTTTATTTTTCTAAGTATTAAATTGTTGTACTTATTGTTTCCTTTCCTTTTTAAAAAGGAACGCCACTTGTTGAAGAGACTGTCTTTACCCCATTTTGTATTGTTGGCATTCTTGTGAAATATCTGTTGACCATAGCTTGATTTTTGGATTCTCTTTGTTCCCAGTGAGCTGCATGTCTGTCTTTATGACAGTGCCATGCTGTTTTAATCACTGTAGCTTTGTAATATATTTTGGAATCAGGACGTGCACTGCCTCCAGCCTTGTTGTTTCCTAAGATAGTTTTGGATATTCAGGGCCTTTCATAATTTCATATGAATTTTAGGATTGGTTTTCCTCTTTCTGTAAAAACTGCTACTGGGATTTTGATAGGTATTGCATTGAATCTGTAAATGACTTGGGTAGAACTGACATTTTAACAACAATAAGTCTTCCATCCATGAACAAAGGATGTCGGTCCATCAGTTCTTTGGCCAGTATTTCATAGTTTTCGGTGTACATATTTTTCACTTTCTTAGTTGAGTTTATTACAAAGTGTAATATTTTGTTCTTTTTGGCTTGGCACCTGTGGCTCAACAAGCTAAGGCACCAGCCACGTACACCTGAGCTGGCGGGTTCGAATCCAGCCCGGACCCGCCAAACAACAGTGACAGCTGCAACCAAAAAATGGCCAGGCGTTGTGACGGATGCCTGTAGTCCCAGCTACGTGAGAGGCAGAGGCAGGAGACTCACTTGAGCCCAGGAATGGGAGGTTGCTGTGAACTGTGATGTTACAGCACTCTATCCAGGGTGACAGCTTGAGGCTCTGTCTCAAAAAAAAAAAAAAATTGTTCTCTTTGGTGCTTTTGTAGGTTGGATTGCTTTTCTAAGTTCTTTTTCAGATATCTCATTGTTAATGTATAGAAATGCAACAGACTTTCGTATCTTGATTTTGTATCCTGCAACTGTACTGAATCTGTTTATTAGATTTAATAGTTCCTTGGTGGAGTCTTTTGGGTTTTTATAAGATTATGTCACATACAGACGAGGACATTTTCACTTCTTCCTTTCTGATTTAGATGCCTTTTATTTCTTTTTCTTGCTTATTTTCTCTAATAGGTCTTAAAGTATTTTGTTGAATAGAAATGGGGAGAGTGGGCATCTTTGTCTTGTTCCTAAAATTAAAGGAAAAGTTTTCAATTTTTCAACATTGAAAATTAGCTGTGGTCTACGGCCATACCACCCTGAATGCTCCCGATCTCGTCTGATCTCGGAAGCTAAGCAGGGTTGGGCCTGGTTAGTACTTAGATGGGAAAATTAGCTGTGGCATTTTCATAGATGACCTTTATTACGTTGAGGTAATTTCCTGATATTCCTAATGTGTTGAGACTTTTTAATGATGAAAAAGTGTTGTCTTCTGTCAATTTTTTCTGCATCTGTTGAGATGATCAAATGATTTTTATTCTTCATTTTGTTAATGTAGTTAATTATTATTACAAGAATTGATTTTCCTATGTTGAACCATCTTTGCATCCCAGAGATAAATTTCACTTGGTTATAGTGTACAGATCTTTTAAGGTGTTGTTGAATTCAGTTTGTTGATATTCTATGGAGGAGTTTTACATTTGTATTTATCAGGGATATTTGGCTTATAGTTTTCTTGGAATTTCTTTGATTTGATATGAGAATGATGCAAGCCTCATAAAATAAAAGTTTGAAAGTTTTCCCTCTTCTTGAATTTTTGGGAACACTTTGAAAAGGATTGGCATTAATTGTTCCTTAAATGTTTGATGGAATTCTGTAGCGAATATGTAGGCTTTTCTCTTTTAGGGGGTTTTAGATTACTGATTCTATCTCCTTACTAGTTAGAGGTCTATTCAGACTTTCTCTTTCTTTGTAATTTGTCTTGGTGGTTGTACATGTTTAGGAATTTATCCATTTCCTCTAGGCTATCCAATTATTAGCATATAATTGTTCAAACGTTAGTTTTTGTTTCTTTGGCATCAGTTGCAACATCCTCTTTTTCATTTCTGATTTTGAGTCTTGTTTTATTTCCTAGGGCAGATAAACATTTGTCCGTATTTTTTTTTTTTTTTTTTTTTTTGCAGCTTTTTCTTTTTTTGGCTGGGGCAGGTTTGAACACACCACCTCCAGCATATGGGGCTGGTGCCCTACTCCTTGGAGCCACAGGTGCTGCCCTTGTCCATATTTTTTTTCCAAAAAATAAACTCTGAATTATGTTGGATATTTCTATTATTTTTTTATTCTCTACTTTATTTCTGCTCTACTCTTCATTTTTTCTTTGATCCTGCTACATTTAGTCTTAATTTTTGCTCTTTTTCTAGTCTCTTGAGGTGTAAAGTTAGGTTATTTATTTGAGATTATTCTTTTTTCATGTGGGCTATTAATTTTCTTCTTCATACTGCTTTTCTTGTATCCCATAAGTTTTGGTATGTAGTATTTTCATTTTCATTTGTCTTGAGATGTCTTCTAAGTTCTCTTTTGGTTTCGTATTTGACCCATTGGTTGTACAAACATATTTTATTTAATTTCCACATATTTATGAATTCTCCAGTTTTTCTGTTGATTTCTACTTTTACTTGATTGTGGTCATAAATTATAAGATTTTAACCTGCTTAAATTTATTAAGACTTTTTTGTGAAGTAACAAGTGATCTGTTCTGTGGAATGTTCTGTGTGTGCTTTAAAAGAATATATATTCTGGCTCAGCTCCTGTAGCATAGTGGTTATGGCGCCAGCCACATATACCAAAGGTGGCAGATTCGATCCCGGCCTGAGCCAGCTAAACAACAATGACAGCTACACCAAAAAAATAGCTGGGTGTTGTGGCAGGCGCGCCTGTTGTACCAGCTACTTGGGAGGCTGAAGCAAGAGAATCACTTAAGCCCAAAAGTTGGAGGTTGCTGTGAGCTGTGACACCACAGCACTCTACCAAGAGTGATGTAGTGACACTCTGTCTCAAAAAAAAAAAAAAAAGGATTATATATTCTGGTGGTGGTGGTGGAATGTTCTGTATATGTTTGTTAGGTCCAATCTGCCGTGTTGATTAGCTATTTCTATTATTCTGTCCATCACCAAAAGTGGGGCATTGATGTCTTCTACTATTATTGTATTTCCATCTCTCTCTCCCTTCAGTTATGTCAGTGTTTGCTTCATATATATATGACTTTTATATATATATATATATATATATATATATATATATATATATATATACACACACACACACACACACATATGACGTATACATACACACACACACGCACATATTTATTTGAGACAAGAGTATCACTTTGTCACCCTGGGTAGAGTACCCTGGCATCACAGTTCACAGCAGCTTCAATCTCTTGTGCTCAAGTGATCCTCTTGCCTCAGTCTCCCTAGTAGCTGGGACTACAGGCACCTGCCACAATGCCCAGCCATTTTTAGAGATAAGGTCTCATTCTTGCTCAGTCTGATCTCCAACTCCTTAACTCAAAGAATCCACCCATCTCAGCTTTCCAGAGTGCTGAGATGACAGGCATGAGCCACCACACTTGGGCCTGCTTTATATATTTAGTCACCCTGATGTTAGATGCATAAATGCTTGCAATTTTTATGTCTTCCTTGTCAACTAATCATTTCATCATTATATGTTGTCCTCTGTTCCTCCTATGGCAGGTTTATTTATTTATTTTTTTTTTATTTATTTTGAGACATAGTCTCACTTTCTCACCCTTGGTAGAGCTCATGGGCAACCTCAAACCCCTGGGCTGAAGCAATTCTCTTGCCTCAGCCCCGCAAGTAGCAGAGACTACAGGCGCCCACCACAACACCCAGCTATTTTTAGAGACAGGGTCTTGCTCTTGCCCAGGCTGGCCTTGAACCTTTGAGCTCAGGCAATCCACCTGCCTCAACCTCCCAGAGTGCTAGGATTACAGGCATGATCCAGTGTACCTGGCCAGTTTATTTCTTTATTTCAAAATATTAAGGGGGTACAAATGTTCTTATTACATGGACACCTTGTATAATGCTTAAATCAGGGCTTTTGGTGTGCATATCTTCTGATGGTTTTTAAATTAAAGTCTGTTTTGTCGAATGTAAGTGCAGTGACTCCTACTCTGTATTCATTGCCACTTGAGTGCACTATCCTTTCTCCCTCCTTCACTTTCAGCCTGTGTGTGTCCTTCAATCTAATGTCAATTTCTTGTAGACAAAATAGAGATGTATTTTTCTGTTAATCCATTCAACCTCTCTAAGTTTTTTGATTGGGGAGTTTAATTCATTTACATTTAAAGTAAATATTGATGAGGAAAGATTTGCTATTGCCATTTTGTTATTTTTTTTTCTGTCTCTTTTTCTTCTCTGTACTTTCTGTATGCAGTGTCTTTATGATTACTAAGAGACTTACATAAATGTCTTACAGGTATAACAGTCTATTTTTGATAATACCTCGACTTCAATCAATCACATACAGAACCTTTATACTTTTAGTACTCCCTCCCACACACTTTGTTATTGATGACACAGTTTACATCCATTTATATAGTCGATTATATAGTATTATTTCTAATGCCTTTGTCTTTTGACTTTTATGCTAGATTTAAAAGTGACTCACTCACCTCTGTTGCAGTAATACAGTGTTCTGTATTTGTCTGCGTATTTACCTTTACTAGCAAGTTTTATACTTTCTAATAATATTGGGTTGTTGTATAGCACTCTTTCATTTCAGCTTGAAAAACTGTCTTTAGTGTTTCTCTTGAGGCAATTCTAGAGATGATGTACTGTCTTTACTTTTGTTTTTCTGGGAGAGTCTTTATTTCCACTTGAGATTTCTGCCAACTGTAGTTTTTATATTGTAGCCCTTTGAATGTTTTCTCATTCCTTGCTGGCTTATAAGGTTTCTGATGAAGAAAAGGTACTCATGATGGACGTGAGTGTACATGACAGGTGGCTCTTCAATGGCTGCTTTAAAAGTTCTCCCTTGTCTTTGACTTTTGACAATTTATTTTTAATATATCTTTTAACATGGATTTCTTTTGATCTTGCTGGGAATCCTCTGGATTTCCTAAATCTGTTTCTCCACTTCTTTACTCAGATTTGGAAAATTTCAGCCATTATTTCTTTGAATCTGCTTTCTTACCCTTTCTTTATCTCTTCTCCTCTAAGACTTCAATGTGCATATTGGCCCACTAAATGATGTCCCTTTAGCTTTCTTCACTCTTTTTCATCCTTTTTCCATTTTGTTCCTCTGAATGAATAATTTCTAATGACCTGTCTTAGAGTTTATTGATCTTTTCTGCTATTTGATCTAGTTTTCTGTTGAGTCCTTCTAGTGAATATCTCAGTTAGTTATTGTATCTTTCAGCTCCATAATTTCTGTTTGGTATTTTTTAACATTTTCTGCTTCTTTGTTGACGTTTCACTTTGTTCATGCATTGTTCTTCTGACGTTGGTGAACATCTTTATAATGGTTATCTTTAATTCTCTGTCAGCTAAATAATATTACTCCATTTCAATAGGGTCAGTTCTCAAGGTTTATCTTGTGTCATTTTCTGAAAAATATTTCTACATCTTCCTTTCTTTGCTCTCCAAATTTGAAGTGCACATTAGACAAAACATTTCCCTCTCTCATTGTTTATGAACTGGCCAGGCATAGGAGAAGACCTTCACCAATCCTCATGGCCAGAGATTCTGGGAGCCTTTTCTCTTCACCCTTGGTGTTAGTCAAACCCACTTTGTTCAAAGGTACCCCCAGGCATCTAGAGTATGCTGGATCCCTTTAGCCCACTTAGCCAAGCAAGGCTGAAACCAGTTTCCCAGTTGCTCAGGCAGCCCCCAGGAAAATTGGATCATTGAACTATCTGTTCAATCTTTTCCTGTTCCCAGGGAGACTGAGATCTGGGGTTTTTCTTTTCTTCACTCTGTGCTGATCTTGGGGGGCAGGCTGTGGTGACTAACTGCATGCTAGAATGAACTGCTGTCTCTGCTCTCCGTGGCCCTCAGGTGGCTAGATTATGCCAGGTCCTATCAGTGCTGCAAGACAGGCCAGACAAAAGTCCTTTCTCTGGGCAGCCTATGGAGAAGTTGGGGAGTTGAACACATGGTCTGTCTTGTTTCTTCCCCAGGAAGAATCTGAGAGCCTGGGGTTTTTCTACCACTTTCTCTGAGCTGAGTTTGGAGGAGGCGCTATAGGGCTATGGTGAGTGCAGCCCACACCATGGTATCTGTTGTTTCTGGCCACAGCTTCACACACACACACACACACACCTGCCTTTTGTTCTTGACTCCTAGGTCTCCTAACTCTGCCACTTTTCTCAGCACTTTTTGTGAGCTGAGAGAGAAACCTGCACTAGGAAGCACAGTGAAAGGCTGGGGATGTTACAGAAATGCTTCACCCTCCCTTTCCTACAACAGAGAAATCAGAGGCTGAGGTCATTTCTCAACTCGGAGCTGTGCCGGCTTAGAAGGGCTGACTTGGTAAAGTGAAATTGCTCTTCTTATTTATTTCAAGGTGGCTGTTCTTGGTTTTGTGAACAAGAACATAAAATGGGGTAATGCAACTTGATAACTGGATTCTGGACCATAAAGGTATTCATAAAGGTATTTTCGTGCACAAATCATTATTGCATTGTTGTTTCTGGGTGGGAGGACAAGAATCAAAACTTTATATTCCTTCATCTGGCTGATGGATTTTTTTTAGATACCAGTTCTTTATTCAATTTATGTTTTGCAAAGACTCTCTTCGTGTATATGACTTCCATTCTTATTCTTTTGGCAGTATCTTTAAATTAGCAAAAGTCTTTATTTTTAATGAACTCTAGTTTCAAAATTATTTTCAGAGATTATGCCTCTGTTATCATATGTTGATATAAAATGTCATTGTCTCACTCAAGGTCATCTAGATTTTTTCTTACGTTACAGGAATTTTATAGTTTTTTGCTTTACATTAAGGTCTATGATCAATTTTGAGTTGATTTTTGTGAAGAACATATCGCTGTCTAGATTTTTTTTTTGTTTTTCTGTATGTAGGTGTCCATTCATTTGTTCCAGCACCATCTGTTGAAAGACTATATTTTGTCTTCAGTATATTGCCATTGCTTTTTTGTCAAAGTTGAGTGGACTCTGTTAGTGTGGATCTACTTCTGAGAACTCTTTTCTCTTCCATTGATCTATTTGTCTAATATTTTATCTATACCATGTTGTCTTCATTACTGTAGCTTTATAGTAAGTTTTGAAGTCAAGTAGTGTCACTCTTTTGACTTTGTTCTTTCCCTTCAATATTGTACTGTCTATTCTGGGTCTTTTGCCTCTCTATATTAAGTTTAGAATCAGTTTGTCAATATCCACAAAATAACTTGCTGGGATTTTCATCGGGACTTGCATTGAATCTATAGATCATGTTGGGAAGAATGGACATCGTTATTTTTTTTTGCAGTTTTTGGCCAGTGCTGGGTTTGAACCTGCCACCTCCGGCATATGGGGCTGGCACCCTACTCCGTTGAGCCGCAGGCGCCACCCCAAGCATGGACATCTTGATAAGATTAAGTGTTCCTACATGGAACGTCTCTCCATTTATTTAGTTATTCCTTAATTTTTTAATCAGAGTTTTATATGTTTTTCACCTAAATCATGTACATATTTTTCTAGACTTATTCTTAACAGTTTATTTCTTTGGGTGCTAATGTAAATGGTATTGTGTTTTTTATTTAAAATTCTATGGGCTGGGCATGACAACTCACGCCTGTAATCCTAGCGCTCTGGGAGGCTGAGGGCAGGTGAATAGCTTGGGCTCACGGGTTCGAGACCAGAGAAAGAGCAATACCTCATCTGTAAAAATAGCTGGGTGTTGTGGCGGGTGCCTATAGTCCCAACTACTCGGGAGACTGAAGCAAGAGAATCGCTTGATCCCAAAAGTTTGAGGTTGCTATGAGCTTTGACGCCAGGGCACTCTACCAAGGGTGACAAAGCAAGATTCTGTCTCAAAAAAGAAAAAACATTCAGGCGGTGTCTGTGGCTCAAAGGAGTAGGGTGCTGGCCCCATACGCCAGAGGTGGTGGGTTCAAACCCAGTCCCGGCCAAAAACTGCAAAAAAAAAAAAATTTCTACTTGTTCATTGCTGGTATATAAGAAAATAATTGACTTTTATATATAAACCTTATATCCTACATCCTTGCTCTAATTGCTGTTATTTCCAGTAGATATTTTTCATTATTATTTCATATGTTTATATAGGAAATCATGTCGACTATTAATGAAGACATTTTTATTTCTTCTTTTAGTTACTTTTCTTGTCTTATTGCATTATCTGGGATTTCCAGCATAATGTTGAACGGGAGTGGTGAGGGGCACAATCGTCCTTTATTCCTGATCCTAGTAGAACATCTTAGTAAAGATTCATTTTATTTTCATTCATGGATGTCCACTTAACTCCAGCACATTTGTTAAACAAACTGTACATTGTCCATTGAATTTCTATTGCTCATTTATGACTAATAAGTTGGGAATATTTTTGTGTGCTGGGGGTTCTCTAACCACTACTATTGACCTGTGTGTGTATGCTTCCATCAAGTACTGCCCAGCCTTACTGTGGTCATACAAATATTGACAATAGGTAGACAAACTTCTCCCAATTTATTTTTCTTTATAGGATTGTTTTGGCTCTTTTAGCTCATTTGATTTTCATATAAGTTTTAGAATAGTCTTTTCTATATCCATCAAAAATTTTGTTGGTGGGCGGCGCCTGTGGCTCATCGAGTAGGGCACCAGCCCCAAATTCCGAAGGTGGTGGGTTCAAACCCAGCCTCGGTCAAACTGCAAAACAGAAAAATAGCTGGGCGTTGTAGCGGGCGCCTCTAGTCCCAGCTACTCGGGAGGCTGAGGCAAGAGAATCGCCTAACCCCAGGAGTTGGAGGTTGCTGTGAGCTGTGTGATGCCATGGCACTCTACCAAAGGCAATAAAGTGAGACTCTGTCTCTACCAAAAAAAAAAAAAAATTGTTGGGCTTTCATAGGCATTAGGTTAAACTTATATAATGACTTAGGGTAAATTTTACATCTCTCAATTCATGAAAAGAGTATCTTTCCATTTATGTAGGTCTTCTTTGGTTTTCTTTATAAGTGTTTTTAGTTTTCACCATAGAAGTCCTGTTTTCTTTAATTTATATACAAGTATTTACTTTTTTTTTTTTTTTGAGACATAGTCGCACTTTTTTGCCCTCAGTAGAGTGCAGTGACATCACAGCTCACAGCAACTTCCAACTCTTGGGCTTAAGTGATTCTCTTGACTCAGCCTCCCAAATACCTGGGACTACAGGCACCTGCCTCAATGCCCAGCTAACACAAGTATTTACCCTTTAAAGGAGAATATAAATGATATTGCCTTTTTAATTTAAGGATCCACATGTTCATTGCCATTTTTTGTATGTTTATCTTCTATATTTGCTGTGTTGGGTTTTAAAAAATAGCCTTGGCTTTTCTCTACAGACAATAATGTCTGCAAATAAGGAAAGTTTTATTTCTTTTTTATCTGTGTAGTTTTGTTTTCTTGCCTTGCCTTATTGCACAGTGTAGAACCTCTATCACTGTGTTGGCCTAAGACTAGTGAACGCGCATATCCAGGCCTTATCCCTCGTATAAAGAAAGCATTCAGGTATTTGCCATTAAATGTAATGGTAACTATTTTTTTGTTTCTTTGTGTTTGTGTTTTGTTTTGTAGAAGTATTGCATCAAATTGTGGAAGTTCCTATCGGTTATTAGTTTTCTGAGAGTGTTGATTTGTCATGAATTTGTCAATTTTGTGAAATGCATTTTATGCATCAATCTCTATTATGAGTTTTCTTTAACCAGTTAACTTGGTGAATTACATTCCTGACTTGCATCCCTGGAATTAAGTCTGTTTGGCTATTGTGTATAATTCATTTTATGTAATGTTGAATTCTATTTGATAGTATTTTATAAAGGACTTTTTGCATGTATATTCATGACGGAATAGTAGTCTGAAATTTCATTTTCATAGTACCTTTGGTTTTGGTTCCACTGTAATCCTGGCTTTATAAAATAGTTTAGAAAGTGTTCCCTCCCTTTCTATTTTCTGGAAAATACTGTATAGAATTGTTGTTAATTCTTTACGCCATTTGTTAGAATTCTCCATTGTTACCATCTGGACTTGAAGGTATCTGTTTGGGGTGACTTTTATGATTTAAATTTCTTTAATAATGTAAGAATATTCAAATACCTACTTCATATTAGTTGAGTTTGGGTGACTTGTTGTTTTTTAAAATTGGTTCATTTTTTGTAAGTTATTAAATCTATGTAGATTTGTTCATAATTATTCTGTTACCCTCTTGATGTCTACAGCATCTATAATGGTATCTCCTATTTTATTCCTGATGTTGATAATTTCTTTCTCTCTTTCTTTCTCTCTCCCTCTCTCTCTCTCCCTCCTTCTCTCTGTCTTCCTCTCCCTCTTTCTCCCTCTCTCTTTCTTATCAGGCTTAATAGCGGTTTCTTGATTTCTTCACATCTACAGTGTCTATAATGGTATCTCCTGTTTTATTCCTGATGCTGATAATTTCTGTGTCTCTCTCTCTCTTTCTGTCTCTCTCCCCACCTCTCTATCAGGCTTGATAGCGGTTTCTTGATTTCTTCATATCTACAGTGTCTATAATGGTATATCCTGTTTTATTCCTGATGTTGGTAATTTGTGTCCTCTGTCTCTTTCCTCTTCACATCTCCTCTTCTTCTCTCTCTCTCTCTCTCTCTGTGTCTCTCTGTCTCTCTCTCATCAGACTTGGTAGAGGTTTGATTGTGTTGATCTTTTTACTATATATAGCTATTTCACTGCTTCTATTGCTTTTCTGTTTTCTATTTCATTGATTTCTGCATTCAACTTCTTTATTTCCTTTCTTCTGCTTACACTGCACTTAATTTGCATTTCTTTTTCTAGATTCTTGAGGTGGGAACATAAATTATTGAGATGAGACTTCCTTCCAATGTATGCATTTAATGTTGTAAATGTAATACTGCTGTAGCTCTTTTACTCAATTTTTTGAACTCTGTCTTTCCCTTTTTATTTAGTTAAATGTGTTTTTAAATTTTTCTTAAGCCTTTCATTTTGACCAATGCATTGTTCAGACATGTTATTACTTTTCTAGTGTTATATTTTTCCGTTGTCAGTCACTGATTTCTACTTTAATTCCATGGTATTCATAGAAGGCCCGCTGTATGGTTTCAATTCTTTTACAATTTTGAGGATAATTTTATGATTCAGAGTAGGCCTATCTTGATATTTGTTCTATGAACACTTGCAAAGTTTGAGTATTTTGTGTTTGCTCAGTGGATTGTCTGTAAGAGCCTGTTGATTATGATGTTGAGTTCTTCTGTATCCTTGCTGATTTTCTGTTTCATTGTAGATTAGTTGTTCAGATAGTAGTGTCAAAGTCTGTGACTGTAATTGTGGATTTGCCTATTTTTATGTTCAAGTCAATAAGCTTTTGTTTCACATGTTTTTCAGCTCTGTTAGTTGTTACATACACATTGAAGGTTGTCATGTCTTCTTGGTGGACTGATGCTTTTACCATTATATAATATCCTTTTCTATCACTGGAAATTTTTCTTTGCCTTAAAACCTACATTACTTGATATCAATAATCAATATAGCCACTCTTGCTCTCTTTAGATTAATATCTGATTAATATTTGAATGATATACATTTTTCTGTATTTTTACTTCAACTTCTGTATATTCTTACATAAAAAGTGAGTTGGGTCATATTTTCAAATTCACTTTCTTGTTCTTTGCCTTTTTATTGGCAAGAAAGAGCAGGCTTATTCCCTAATGTGATTATTGATTAAGCTCAAGTCTTTTGGTTGTTTTTTCTGTGTTTTCTGTTTTTATTTCTCTGTTTTCTTTTTCTGCATTCATATGGGTTAGCTGGATACTTTTTTGATTCTATTTTGATTTATTTGTAATATTATTGTGCTGGCCTTTTTGTATAACTTTCTCAGTAATTCTTCCGGGTATTACTTTATATATACAAAACTTACCACAGTTGGCGGTATCTTCATTTTGCCAGTTCAGGTAAAGAATAAAAACCATTCCTCCTTTTCATGTGTACCTTTTTTTTTTTTTTTTTGTAGAGACAGAGTCTCGCTTTATCGCCCTTGGTAGAGTGCTGTGACATCACAGCTCACAGCAACCTCCAACTCCCGGGCTTAGGTGATTCTCTTGCCTCAGCCTCTTGAGTAGCTGGGATTACAGGCACCCACCAGAATGCTCAGCTAGTTTTTGTTTTGTAGTTTGGCCAGGGCCGGTTTCGAACCCACCACCCTTGGTATATGGGGCCTGCGCCCTACCCACTGAGCCACAGACGCCGCCCTTCATATGCACCTTTATCTTCTCCTAATAAATATCTCCTCTGCATACATTCAAACCCACATCAGAAAGTGTTGCAGTTTTTACTAGAACTATTAAACAATTTTGAAAACTCAACAGAAGAAGGAAATTTTATTTTATTTCTCTTTTCACTTACTATGTTCCTTTTTTCCCCTCAGTGTTCCAAGTTTCCTCCTTTTATAACCTTTCAGGGTAGGTCTACTAGTCGTAAGTTCTTAGTTTTCCTGCATCTGAAATGTCTTAATTTCCCCACTTGATTACTAAAGGATATTTTCCCTGGATACCAGATTCTGTTTTGACAGATCTTTTGGCACTTGAAAAATGTGCCGCTTCCTTCTTGTTTCCATGGTGCCTAATGGGAAATCTGTTGTCTTTCTATTTGTTTTTCCCGTATAGATAAGGTCTCATGTTGTTACTTTCAGGACTTTTTTTTTTCCTTGTCTTTAGTATTCAGAAGTTTGACTATGATGTTAATGGTCAGATATTTTTGGATTCCTCCTGTTTGTGTCTCTTGAATCTATATATTTTTTTCAAATTTGGTAACTTTTCTCAATTACATTTTTGAATACTTTTTCTGCACCAGCCTGTCTTCGCCCCAACTCCACAGACATGCATGCTAGCTCTTTTGTTAGTCCCACAAGCACCTCAGGCTCTTTGCGTTTTCTCCTGTTTTCTCTGTTTTTCAGATTGGGCAAGTTCTGCTATTCTGTCTTCAAGTTCACTGATTCTTTCTTTTGTCCCCTTCATCCTCCTGTTGCCCTCACCTATTGAACTTTGCATCATGCCTATTATATTTTTCAGTTCTAGGAGTTCCATTTGATTTTCCTTTTTTTTTTTTTTGAGACAGAGTCTAACTTTGTCACCCCCAAAAGAGTGCTGTGGCATCATAGCTCACAGCAACTTCAGACTCTTGGGCTCAAGTGATTCTTCTGCCTCAGCCTCCCGAGTAGCTAGGACCACAGGTGCCCTCCACAATGTCCGGCTAGTTTTGGAGATGGGGTCTGGCTCTGGCTCCGGCTGGTCTTGAACCCATGAGCTCAGGCAATCCACCCACCTCAGCATCCCAGAGTGCTGGGATTGCAGGCATGAGCCGCCCCACCCAGCATTCCATTTGATTTGGAATTCTATTTCAGTGTTGAGGCGTTTGTGAGTCTTTTTGTTTTTTCATTTGCTTCAAGCATCTTTGTAATTGGTCATTACATCACTTTATAAGGGCTGCTTCAAAAAATCTTTGTCGTTTGTAATTCCACATCTCTTTATCTCTGTTTTGGCATTTATTGGTGTATTTATTTGTATTCAGTTTGATGTATTTATTTGTATTCAATTTGATATTCCTGATTCTTGATTTTAAGAATAGCTTTCTTTTGGAACCTGCACATTTTGTATATTATGTTACAAGACACTGAATCTTGTTTAAACCTTCTTTTAACTGCCTCTTTTTTTTCTTCCCCTCAACACTGCTGAAGGTGCAACACAGCCTGATTGACGCCAGGTGGGGGTAGAGATCCAGGTTCCAAGTCAGCCTCTGTTGACACAGTGCCTGGGCTCCTGCCGCTGCTGGGTGGGGACAGAGGGGAAGAGGCAGGGTGCCCCATCTTCACCCCACGTGGCCTCCGCTGACACCATCTGGGCTGGGATGCTGAGCACTGGTGGACCTCCTAAGCCTCCCCCAGTCCTCCTCTGCTATGACCTGGGCCAGAAGCAGGAAGGAGTCGCCACTGCTAGGTTAGGGCACAATTCCAGGTTTGCCACACAGCTTGTCCTGCCACAGGGGGACAGGTGGCATGGCTCCCTCTGTGCACCACCTTCTCTGACACCACCCGTTGGTGGTGTCGGCACCTGGCCTGCAGGTGCATTCCTTCTGTTATGTTTGGTTAGTGTGCAGTGGTTAGGGTCTTCCCAGGTTGCCCCTTCCCTGGCCCTTTGTCTAAATCACCAGACTCCTGTGGTTGAGGTGGTGTTTTGTCTATGTCCACTGGTGTCTAAAAGTGGCAGCTTCTCCAACTCCAAGTGTGGCCAGAAGAAAACCAGAGAACTCCCCGCTGTGCCATCCCTGGGGTCCTGCGGCCTGCTGCTTGCTTCTTTCTGCCTTTCAGAGTCTTTGTATGCTTATTTTATGTATAACACCCAGAGTTTCTGTTTATATTTAGTGGGAACAATAGGAGGAATATCCATCCCCAGCTTCCTTAAAGCAGAAATCCTCTGGATGTCTGTCTATTTGTATTTTATACTTCTTGGGGTTTGCTGAGCCTCCTGATTCTCTAAATTCATGTCTTTTACCAAATTTCCGACATTCTGACCACTATTCCTTCTAGTATTTTTTTCTCTCTCATCCTCTTTCTCTCTCATGGGCAAGCACATGTATTATATGTTTTGGGATAATCCCTTAGATCACTAGGGATGTGTTCGAGGATTCAGAAACTGTTTTCCCTGTACGTTGTTTATATTTGACGATTCCTCCTGCTCTGCTTCACTCACCTGACTCCTTTGTCAGTCGTTTGCAGTGTGCTGTGAACACAAGCAGTAAATTCTTTATTTAGCCTACAATACCCGTCAGTTTTAGAATTTGTACTTCTCTTAAAGTTTCATTTTCTCTACTGAGATTTACTTTTTTTTATTGTAACAATTTTTCATTGCAAAACATTACATATTTTCTTTTGTACTCGTAAGCATATTTATGCTGAATACTTTAACATCAGAGGCTACCCCATCCTCTGAATCCTCTTGGGTTCAGTGTGCGTTGATTGCATTTTCTCTTGAGTATGTGTCTTTTTTCCCTATTTCTTTTATGCTTAATAATTTTGAATTGCTTCTTAGATATTTCAAGATTACAATGCAGAAGCTCTGGATTCTGTTAATTTGAAGTGTCTGCTTTACTTTATTTTATTTAGCCGGTTAACTTGGCTGAGTTTAGACTACACGCTTTGTCTTTCCTGTGCACCCCCTGAAATGCCAGGCAATTCTTAGCAGGAGATGTGTACGTGCGTTAGAGACTTGGACAGAGATTATGAACCTCTGCATCCATCACATTCTCTCTGGATCTTGCACCTCATTTTCCAGCTGTGTTGCTGCTGCTCCAGACACCTCCATTTGGTTGTTCAGGCCAGTGAGACAGAGGGATCCTCTCTGCCGTAGCCGCCTCACAGCTTTGCAAGTCAAAGCCAGACAGTTTCACTTCCGAGTGACAGTCGCCTCCAGTTTCTGCCTGTATTTGGTCACTCCAGTGCCTAAAGGGAGTAATTTTTTATATGGTGTCCACAGGTAACAGTTATTACCTGAGAGCAGCCACTCTGCCATTCCTGAACTTGGAAACTCTTTTGATTCCAAGGGTCACATTTTGTATGACTTTTGTTGTTCCCAAGGGATATTTGGACTTAGGAGAGGAAGGATGTATGATGAGCCAGAAGTTAGGTTAGATGGAAATCATTCAGGTTTTTCAAACTATGATCTTTATATGTGAGAGAGATTAAAATATACATTGACTTGAGGGAAATGGTATAATGAGAAGGGACTCTTACCAGGATTTATTTACATCAGTTGTTCCCATGGGGTGCCATGGACATCATTACTTGGGACACAGGATCCTCTAAAAGTCCCAAAGGCATTGGACTGGGGAATCACTGATTCATGTCCCTGAAGGAAAATTAGGTGTTCATATTCCCAGAGGAAGCAGATTTATAAATAGGCCACTGTTTGTATATGAAAATAATTTGTTTGATTTGATCAGAAACAAAACACTAAAAGTCAAAGATATTTTTCTTTTGATCACTGGTTAAATAACTTCAAATGAAAGTGGCACCCAGATTGAACTGTATGTTGTGTAGGGCAGGCAGCTCTAAGGCCATGTTTGATGAGGAAAAAATGCACAATGACCTAATTCTTCACTAAATTCTGTCATATTTATAATAGTCAACTGCAGCTACATCGTTTATCACACTCAGAGTTAACAATATTTATCTGATGGGATCTTTTCACTTTCTGTATTTCATCAAATAAAACAAGATCAGGGTCATACATAAAATGAAATGAGCAGAAACACTTCTTAAACTCAGAACAAATTTTGAACTTTGTTGTCAGATTTCATTTTGTCTGCCTTGTGTTCTGAAGATCAATCTGAGTGACCTCAAATGTTGGCACCGATTTGCACGTGTTTTTAATATCATTATTGCAATATGCGAAGCAAATAGAAGGATTTTATTCATATATTGTGTTCAGATACAAGTGACTGAGAGCTAGAAAACGGTACAAATTTTGCCTCAGCGTATATGGTTTCAGCTCAGCACGTCATGATTTTACGAGAAGGAACGCCGTTCAGCTAAGTGTTTTCCTTATGTGTTGCTCATCTTTTGGATTTACTAAAAATAGATGCCTGGCCAACTTGTTCACTTCTACCACTGGCATCTGAGCATGCAGAAGCTAAATGCGATGTTGTAATGAGTTTCAAATTGCCCAATTCAGCCGTTCTCTGCTATTAGGAGACAAAGGCGGGCAGTGTGTGCTATTATCCCAATGAGCCACATGCTCTGGTTTCTCTGATGCAAAACTGAATTAACAGGCATTTCTGTTATTGCTATCCCTACTCTCAAGAATTCAAACAAATGTTGAAATTAGCACTAGCTTATGGAATCATGTTTCCTATTCCATAAAGAAATTCCTTAAAGGTAGTGGCCTGGCTTCCATTTGAAACCAATTGCTTAAACACAGCAAGACAATTTAGAAAAGAAATCCTTTTATTGTTCATTTCATTTGTGGAGTGATGCATTAAATATTAGATTAAGTCATAAGATAACATCTGGATTCATAAAAATATATACTAACTTAGAACTCGAAGCTTCTTTGGTAGACATCCCAAGGAGGGAAGTCCAGGAAATGAGCGCTTGGGCTCTCTGCAGGGAGCTCTTAGGACACTCAGACAACGTGGCCTTATGACCGTGCTCTCGCCTGCATGAGTCCTTCCCAGGGCAGTGGGTCAGCTAGTGTGGCTGAGCTGAAACTCAGGTTTCTGGGTGCCTCACTTTGAAGCGTTAAGTCTGTGGGACCTTAGAAACACACTGAAGTTTTCTCTATGTTGAGTCTGAATTTAGATTGTTTTAATGAGCACCTTGATATATTAGTTAGCCTTAATGACTGCTGTCATATGAATGTTTTGGTCTTCTTAAAATTCCTATGTTGAAATCTAATCCCCAGGGTGAGGGTATGAGGTGAGAAGTTCAGAAGCTGACTAGGTCCTGTGAGTGGATTCCCCAGGAATGGGCTTAGCGCTCTTATACAAGAAGCCCCAGACGGCTCTCTTGTCACTTCTGTCATATGAAGACACAGGGAAAAGGCATCCAAATGGACTTAAGGCAGTTGCTACTTGTGGGTTTGTATCTTTGGGCTGCTACAACAAACACAGGTGCCATAAATTTGGGAACTTAGAAACAACTGAAACTCTCAGTGTTCTAAAGGCCGCAGTGTGTTAGATCCATTGAGCAGATTCAGCATCTGATGAGGGGCTGCATCCTGGTTTGTAGACAGAACCTTCTTGCTCTGGCCTAACATGGCAGAAAGGACAAGGAAACTCTCTGGAACTTCTTTTCCCAGGTCACTAATCCAATTCTCGGGAGCTCCGCCTCATGACCTAATGACCTCCCACAGGCCCCCGCTTCCTAATTCAACCCTGTTCAGGTTTAGTTTCCAGCATACAACTTGTGGGAAGGACAAAAACATTCAGTCTGTCACAGGCGTGCCCAGTACTCAGCACTCTGCTACATGCAGCGGGAGACAGAGAAGCAGGGACGGGACCTGCTTCCAAGGAGCCTGGAGGAAGGAGGGTGGACTCCTTTAGATAATTGGGTTAAAAACTTGCTTCAACTGAAGGTCATTTGGAAGTCACAGACAGGAGAGGTCATCATAGGGACCAGGCTGGGAACTGACTGTAGCACTTGACTACAAAGAGGCATGGCAGAAATCAGGACAAAACACAGCCACTCAGAGATCACTCAGTTGAGCTGTTGAGGGAAAAGAGAAGCCTCATTGGAAAAGTGACAGGATGGCCTCACAACCCACCAAGAAATACACAGATGTCATCATGAGTAGGTGATGTCAATTGAGCAAAGGAAGAATGTACCAAAATCACTGTTCGTGGAGCTGAAATCACAAGCCAGGAGTTCCCGAGAAGCAGTTAGAAGTGCTGGTGGCCAGATGTGAAAAGTGGGTGTATGGGATGAAAGAGAGCATGAGGCAAAGTCACACCAAGCCCCGCAATTGTAAAACCAGGTCAGGCTGTGTGTGGTGGCACACACCTGTCATCCCAGCACTGGGAGGCCAAGGTGGGAAGGTCGCTTGAGCCTGGGAGTTCCAGGCTGCAGTGAGCTGTGCTCAAGACACTGAATTTCATTTTGAGTGACAAAGTGGAACCCTGTCTCTTTACAAAATAAAAATAAAAATATTAACCCTAGCACTCTGGGAGGCTGAGGCAGGTGGATTGCCTGTCACGGGTTCAAGACCAGCCTGAGCAAGAGCAAGATCCCGTCTTTAAAAAAATAGCCAGGTGTTGTGGTGGGCACCTGTAGTCCCAGCTACTCGGGAGGCTAAGGCAAGAGAATCGCTTGAGCCTGACATTTTGAGCTTGTTGTGAGCTATGAGGCTATGGCACTCTACCAGGGGCAACAAAGTGAGACTATCTCAAAATAAATAAATAAATAAAATAAAAAAGTAGAGATAAAGACCAAGTGATCTGGAAATTAGTGTTTTCCACGAGGAGATTAGAAATAATTGGAAGGAGTTGCTGGTTTAATGGCAAAAAAACAAATTGGTTTATGGGAATAGGAAATTATGCGAAGGACCTCTCCTCACCACTCCTGGCCTCCTGCCCACTTCTCTCTCCTGTCTGCACAATGGAGGGTCTTTTCCTTCTTTCCTGATCCTGTCCTGTTAAAATCCGTGATCACAGAGGGTACGTTCTCTCTAACTCTCTCCTTCTCACACCAGCAACCCACCACCGTGGGTTTTTCAAGGATTGTACCATGGGCAGTGATGGCTCTGTTGGTGACAGGCAGACCTGTCATCTGTTCACCCCCTTCTGCCAGCAGCTCCCTTATCTCTCAGTTGGTTCTGGGTGAGGAAAAGGGTATGGTCACACCTCACTGATGTCATTATTGCCTGCTGAATTTATTTAAGACAAGAGTCTCATTATGTCACCCTCGGTAGAATGCCATGGGTCACAGCTCACAGCAACCTCAAACCCTTGGGCTTAAGCGATTCTCTTGCCTCAGCCTCCCAAGTAGCTGGGACTACAGGCACCACCACAAGGCCTGGCTAGTTTTTGGTTGTCATTGTTACTGTTGTTTGGCAGGCCTGGGCTGGGTTTGAACCCGCCAGCTCTGGTGTATGTGGCTGGCACCCTAGGTGCTGAGCTACAGGCGCCGAGCTTACCTGCTGAATTTAAAGCAGGGACACTAGGCCTCCAGCAGCCCATCAGAGATGACCAACTTTGAGTCTGCTTGTGTTTTGCGGTTTTCCTGCCCTTCTTGTGCTATTGATGTGTCAACTTAGTTCTCAGCTCAGGAGACTGCCTTGTCATGGGGCTCCGTGACAAGGTCTCGTAGTGCAGCTGCTCTGCTCCTTCCTAGTTCAGTTTTATAGAGGCAGGAAGGCCAGAGACCGGGTTTAGAGAACTGATATCCTGTGCATGCTCGGGCTGGGCGCAGTAGCTCATGCCTGTGATCCCGGCACTCTGGGAGGCCGAGGCAGGTGGATTGCTCGAGCTCAAGAGTTTGAGACCAGCCTGAGCAAGAGTAAGACCCTGTCTCTACTGAAAATAGAAGAAAGTTGGTCATGGTGGCAGGTGCCTATAGTCCCAGTTACTCAGGAGGCTGAGGTGGGAGAATCACTGGAGGCCAGGAATTTGAGGTTGTTGCGAGCTGTGACACCACGGCACTCTACCCAGGACCATGGAGTGAGAGACTCCGACTCAAAAAAAAATCCCATGCATTTCAAATCACAAAAATTCCAGTGATCCACTACATTTGAATCTTATTTCCCCAATGTCACAGGCAATGAATGTGCAGAGTAACACAGATTCCTACCTGGTTATTGCCAATTCCTGAGTGTCTCCAGCAGCCTGTCAGATATGGCTGGCCAGCGTCCTCATAAATTTGGTTGGCTTTTGACTGGCAGTTAGAAAGTAAATTCAGGTGGAAAGATCTTTTCATAAGACTGGATATGACACCAAGCCAAAGTCCTTCCTACCATGTGGCTGTGCTCACTTCCCACGTAGGAAGCACCCACTGTGTGTCAGCAGTGGGTTAAATGCTTGACATCCCGTATGCACTGCATCCTCACAGCAACCCTAGGGGATGCTTGTTATTTCCCCCAATCTGCAGATGGGGAAACAGAGGCTTAGAGCTCAAAGAGGTTGTTTGAGATCACTCTGGTAGTGAATGTCAGGGGCATGCTACCTTATTTCTTTCATAATTATTCAAAAACCTACAGCTTCTGAAAGGCCTTGCAGATACGTGCTATTGCCACCTTGTACTCCAGCTTTGCAAGGCTAGGAGAGGGCAGATGGGGAAGAGGCCTCCAGGAGCACAGGGATGGATGCCCACGTCGGCTCTAAGTGAAAATGTTTCCAGCCGTCCTCCCTGACTCTGCTGAAGCATGGTCATGGGAGGGCGAGTCTTATGCTTTCCGGAGCTCTAAATCCTGACAAATGATGTCATAGCAGACCTGAGCGCATCAGGTACTGTTGCCCCATTCAAAGATTGAACTCCACACCACTGAGCTGGAGAGAGGCTTTAGGGTTGCTTGCTGAACAGCTGAGCTGACGTGGACAGCAGGGTCATTCATCCCACCCTTGATGTGCTGAGTGGAGCAGAAACCAGTGATGGTGCACTGACATGTACAGGCCACACTGCCTTTGCTGCTGTTGTTACTACTGTATTAACATCATCAGCTTCGACAGGCCATTCAGTGACATCACTAGCAGTTCTAGAAGCAAGGTGATGTGAATTAAGATGATGCATCATAGGGACTCCGTGATTTTAAGTAACTTTTGTCTACTTACAATTATTATTTTATCAGATCCTTATTGTGAGGTAAGTATTTTCATGCAACCCCCATTGCCCAACAATTGAGAAAGCAGCGTGGGGAGTGCGTGTCCAGCAAGGTGGTCAGTAGCAGAGCTGGCAGCACAGCCTCAGAGCTCAGGAGTTGGTGACTATGTGCCATCTCCAAACCCCATGCAAGGGGACGGGCAGACGGGTGGGGTCTGTGCCCTGCAGGCTGGTGGCTCCTGTCTGTATCCTCCTGTCCTGGCTCGGCCTCCCTGCTGGCTCACAGGGGTGTCTGCACCCCAGACACCTGCCCCTCCCAGAGCAGGCTGGGTCCTAAAGGTTCCCCCCTCCCCTGTGGCTCATTTGCTCTCCTGCAACTTCCCCTTCTTCCTGGAGCATATTTGCCTTTGAGCAGCCAGCTCTGGAAGGAGGCAGCCAGCCACTCCAGGGCTGCTTTCTCTTCGGGCCAACCTCTGCCTTCCCACATGCACCCTGGATCCAGGGCACCAGGGCCTGCTGCCCCCAGCTTTGGGCTCCGTGTGAGCTTCTGGATTCATGCTTCCCAGCCTGCTCACATCGTACAAGGGGCTAGGGGGCCCAATGACTCCTTTGGGCGAGGAGTCAGACTCCCAGTTCCCCTGCAGGTTGAAGACACATCCACCCCTCCTCCTGTGACTGTGGCCACTGTGGGAGACTGGCTACCCAGGGCAGATTTCCCTGATAAGGCAAATGCACTGGGCAGGAAACACAGAATAGTGTTCAGGATGACAGGAGCAGACCTCCCTGAGCAAGGGTGAGGCCGGCAGGAAGCAGGGGCTTGTGCCCGCCGAGGACACCACCTCCTCACTCTCTCCTGTGTGTGCCACCCTCACGGCCTGGCCGGCCCCAGTGTGGTCACGCTGCTCAAACCCCAGTCTGAGAGCCCAGCCCTTCACGCTTCAGGGTTCCACAGCATTGACATCTTAGGGAGCCCGCAGAGCTGCAGGAAGTGCCCAACGGTGCCTGGCTCCTGCAAAGAGACACTTAGCCCCTTGCCAGGGTTGTCTGCCTGCCACGCCCTCACCACCCAAGCTGCACGGCTCCCCGAGAAGGGAAATGCCGAGAGAGCCAGCTTATCATCAGAGGACTCCAGCACAGTCCTGTGAAAACACACGTCTGTACTACCTGAAACAAGACAGCAAAGGTCACACTAATTAGGAAAGGAACACATTGAGCAGAATCCCACTCAAAGCCCTACGCCACCCCATAGGAGGCCACCGGCCGCCCTCCAGAGCCTCACTGACTTTGTTCATTGTCTCACGGGGGCCACCAGCCACCCTCCGGAGCCTCACTGACTTTGTTCAGTGTCTCACGGGGGCCACCGGCCGCACTCCAGGGCCTCACTGACTTTGTTCAGTGTCTTGCCCGCGTGCAGACCACTGTCAGGATTGTGTCCCTGATCCTGGCCCACAGTCTGACCCTCCCTGGCCCAGCAGCCTCTCACCAGGCCCCTCCCTGACACCACCCAGGGCAGGACAGGTGCCTTTGTTACCAGAGTGTTGAGCATCACTCATGGGGTGTGGGGGAGGAGGCATCTACCTGAAGACACAAGAGGTTTTAACACAGAAATTACACAGCTCTCTTGAAGGGTGCCTCAGTATGGGAGCCTAAACAGGAGCGGGGACACCTCAGATCTGTGATGACAAAGGCTCAGTAGCAGGACGCCATCCAGCCTGTAATCTGTAGATCCAATTCCGTTTCAACGCAGCCAGTCCCTGAGTTACAAACATCTGACTTAGGTGTATCTGGTCCTTACAAACGGGTGCTATTACAGTGGGTCCCATACAAACATCTGACTGTGTGGCTTGTACTTACTAACAGAGGTGATTACAGGGAATGGGTAAATGTACCTGTCCCAACTTACATACCAATTCAACTTAACAAACTAACAGAGCCTATTTGGTTCATAACCCAGGAACGGCTGGTACAGATTTCATAAGGATTTTTTACTTAGTGAATCCTGACAAGCTGATTCTAACATGTATGTGATGAACAAAGGGCCAAGAATAGCCAGGACCCCCTGAAAAAGAAAAGGGGGGAGCCTCACCCCTCTGGCTCTCAGTTCCCTTCTAGAGTCTGTGTAGTTTCAGCAGCTCATACACATACTCTTTGCTACATGTGTTGCAAATAGCCACAGCGAGTGGGAGTGGGACGCAGGCCAGGGGAAGAGAAAGCTGGTTCTCCACACAGACATTTCCTGGCAGAGCAGTTGGTGGCCCTGCCTGGGGACAGCCTGGTCACAGTGTGGTCACTCCATGATGACATGTGGGGCAAACTCAACAAACAAACAGCATTGCAAACATAAACACAGAAATGTACACACAAGTCAATATCAGGGGATCAGCTATGAAAGACCCCTGAAAACTTTTATAATTCCTCGATAATGTAAGAGGGAGGAAAAGGGGAGGCTTTTGAAATGAGATGCAGGGAGGGTAAACTAAATTTAAAAACTTGATAAGCTGAACTGCATTAAAATTAATATTTATGTTCCCTGCAAAAACATCACAAACAAGTTAAATAGCTACACACTAGGGGAATATTTGCAACACATGTAGCAAACAGTATGTGTATCAGAATCTGTAAAAAAAACAGACAAGATCAAGTGGGTGGAGAAAACATGGACAGATTTCATAGCAAAAAAATTGGCAGAGCCAAACAACACATACATGAGGTAGTAACCCATGTTTCTGATGTAAAACTACAGAGCATACAGTTCAGAATCCTGCCCTGGGAAAAGGGGTTTGTGAGCTTTTGGTGAGGGGAGATTCCTGTCATCCAACCTGCTCTGATTTTCTCCTGCTGCCGAGACAAATGTCACAAACCTAGCAGTTGAAAATGACACATCTGTTATGGTACAGTTCTGGAGGCTATAAATCCGGTGGGTTGGGCATTAGTGGAAAATTATTCTCCTGCAGGCCAGAATCTCAGCCTCAGAAGAGCCTGTGCCCGTCTGTGGAGGCTGGGGGTGGGGTAAGTCTCTTTCCAGGCCTCAGGTCCTTGGCAGAATTCAGTTCCCTGTGGTGTGGGGTGGAGGTCTTTGATTCCCTGCTGGCTGTCACCTGGGGGTCGTTCTTAGTGTCCAGAGGCTGCCCACACACCTTGCCTTATGGCCGGCCCGCTTGGGGCCCCATCTTCCAGCCAGCAGTGGTGAGTAAAGCCCCTTTCTCCTGTGTCCAGTCTCTCTCTGACTGGCTCCAGCTAGTGAAAGTTCTCCATTTTTAAGGGTTCAAGGGATTAGATTTGTGCCCACTGGGATAACCCCAAATAATTCTCTGATGTTAAGGTCCATAATCTTACATACAAGTGTCTTTTCCCACATAAGGGAATATACTCAGGGGCATGGCACTGGGAGTGTGGGTCCTGCCTGCCACACCACTCTCCCTCCCAGGACCGTATGAGCAGCAGGTGCCATTGCAAATGGGAGGTCTAGAGCAGCAAACTTGGTCGGGTGCTCCAAGCACAGATGTCATAGCCAGAGTCCTTGGAAGTGGGTGCTGTTACCATTCCATTCTACAGATGAAGGGGCCGAGGCACAGAGAGTAAGTGACTTTCCACCGTCACAGCGCTGGAGAGGACCCAGGCACTCAGAGCCCGGCTCTCCCTGGCTGTGCCATCACACACTCTGACAAGAACACCAGGGAGCTCTGAGAGCCTACAGCATCTGCGCTGGTCCAAACGAACACCCACCCACTTGTTGGGCCATGTAACTTTGACTCTCCGAACTTTCTCACCCTCTCTCTTGCTCCTTTAATAAGCATCTTTGTATTTTCCAGGCTGGGAGCAAGCCCATGCTTATTCACTTTCTGCCCCTCCTCACACAGATGCGTACCCCAATTCTGAAGTTGTTTACGTTTGGACCAATGGCTCCACCAAGTCGGTGGTGGTGGCTGAAGATGGCTCCAGACTGAACCAGTACCACCTGATGGGGCAGACGGTGGGCACGGAGAACATCAGCACCAGCACAGGTGGGAGGGGCGCGGCACAGGTGGGCGGAGCACCAGCACAGGTGGGAGGGGCGCCGGCACAGGTGGGAGGAGGCACAACCACAGATGGGAGGAGGCGCGGGGCAGGTGGCTGGGGCGCCGGCACAGGTGGGCGGGCCACCAGCCTCAGAGCCCTGCAGCTGTGTCGAGTCCTCAGTCCTCTTGCCTGCCAGCCCCTCCCCTCAGCGGCTCACAGAGGCGCCAGCTGTGGCTGCTGCCAGCATTAAGGGTGATTCCAGGAATTAATCTGTGGGACATTTGCTCCGCGTGAGCAGGCCCTGTCCAGAGGCCACATGGACCTGCTTATATTAATAACACTCTCCTGCCCCAGCACTGGGACGCTCAGGCGGTCTCTGGAGGAAGGGTAGACACCTTCCAGCAGATGCCCCACCTCCAGCTTTGAACAGCATGGAGATTTCCCTGGGGGTGAATGTGGGAAAGTCCGATCAGGATGTGCACAGAGAGCTGAGGGGAAGCCAGACAGAAGCAGACCCTCTCTCTGCCAGGGTAGTGGTGGGGCTGGGCCCACAGGGGAATCTGGGCACCCGCCTGCCCATCCTGCTCTGATACCAAGGGTGCCGGGAGTGCTGAGGAGCAGGCTGCCTTGCACCTGTGGAGCCCGCAGGTCATACTGTCCAGTGGTTCTGGGCTGTGACAGACCCAGTCTTCCTGGTCAAGGTCACCAGGTGGAACTGAGCTGGGTGGTGGTGGGGACTTCAGGGCTCCAAAGAGTCTCCCTAGCAGGGGAGGAAAACCAAAGAGGCGGGGGGAGCCTGGGTCGCAGAACAAGCCCTAAGCTTCAGAGGACATCCTCAGGCACCCCCTGGTTGGCATCACTGTGCAGCACCACCCTTGGGGCAGCCTGTTCTGTACCCACAGCCCCCCTCCCCAGGCATCCCCTGGGGACCTTCGTGCCTGGGAGGAGGGCAGCACCCTTTGATTACCACGTTCAAGGGAAGGGCCAAGGAAACAGTCCGATTTCACAGGAATGAGTGAAAAGTGACCCAGCAGAAGTTTGGGGTAGACACAAGGTTGTCCAACCTTTTTTCCTTTCTACTACACATTCAAGGATAATAATTGTTTTGGGCCCCATAAATACACAAATTTTATCAGACGAAGAGGGTCCGGCCACCTGTCACGGTCAGCCAATACGCAGAGATGGGGATAGGTCCACCAAACTTGGTCAGAAGGCTGGGATACAGGAGAACAGAGAGGGTAGCCTCTCCAAGACTGTTCTGATCACCCATTTGTAACTTTACAGCTTAATACATTTGAGTGCAAAGTGAAGACCGTGTTAACTCTTATCTTAAACAATAATGGGACAAACCCATGACCCATAGTAAACAATAATCAGCGTAACTCCTTATCCAAAATAACATTCCAATTCAAACGTTGATCTCCTAAATCAGTCCCCTTAAACTACTCATGATAGGCATCTTTAGGGTGGGAGCTAAATTTACAAAATGGTAGGAGTGGGAGACAGGGGTGAAGGTCAGGAGGGCCTGAACTGACCAGACCAGCTGTGTCACGTCTGCCCTGGCCTGACAGACTCCACAGACTCCGTCTTATTCTCACTGTTACTGTTTTCACAAATACTAATGAAAGCTGATTAGCAAAAAAAAAAAGGAAAAAAAAAGTCCCTGCATGCTTTTTGTGTTATCCAACACCACAGGTAAGCCAAAAAAGTCCTCACAAAATCCAGGTGCAAACTGGACACCCCTAGGCAATGAGCTAGTGCTACAGTTTGGAGTTGTTTCACACAGCCCTTTAAAAATTTCTAAGTGCAGTTTCTACCTTGCATTCTAAAAAGAAAGTCTTTAAAAAAAGATTAAGATGTTGCTATCCCTAGCTCAAAAATAAAACAAAATGAAAAGAATCACCCCCACAAGAATTAGGCACCTGACTTCAAATCCACTGTAAAGAAACGGAAGGGCCCTTCACTTCTTCCTGTGTTAGGGGAGGCATGACCCCCTCAGTCGAGGTCCAGTCCTTGCTGCCCAACTTCTCCCCTGTCCTTCTCTTGTCCCTGTTTCTTCCTCCCTTGTGGGAACCGGCGCTGCCCCCAGCGGCCCTCACTGCCTGGCATGGGAAGGAGCACCCAGCCGCTGCTGGCTGGGAACTTCCCTCCTTTTCTGTAAGGAACATGTCATTTTTATTGCTCCTTTGCCTGACATAAGAAGTGGCTCAGGGAAGCCTCACAGCTGGCCCAGCCACGCTAAGGCTGTGTCATCAGCTCCAGAGCACTCCCCTAGCAGGTCAGCCTCCCTCTGGGGCCAGCTTTAGTGGCACCCAGAAGCCCATCCTCTCCATGTCAAAGTGCAGCCCGAATCCCAGGCCACACTGTCTCCTCCCTGCAGATCCGTTCGGCTCTGCCTCCACTTCCCAAAGCACCCTTCCGATCTCCCCAGAGGAATGCAAATCCAAGTGGCCAGGCAACTCTGGTGAGCAGGCCACACTCCCCCTGTGATTCCCAGGCGACAGCTCCTTACCAGTTAACCATCAGGACGGCATCATTCTCAGCAAAGAACGGGAGGTCCCCTCTCGCCTCCCACACAGCCAGGCAAATCCAGAGAAGGCACTGGGGCATTGCGGAGGAAGTGCCCCCGAGTTCCGAGAGCAGGTGGCACCTGTCTCTGGGAGGTGGCAGAAGCGATGAACTGCCCGGACTGGAGCCCCCTGAGCTGCTGCTACTCACCCTCCAGCCACCTTTGGGCCAGCAGGGAGCCTGATGCCTGCGAGAGTGTGGTCGCCCCACTTCCTGGAGCCTCTCGGACTAGAGACTAAGGGAGAACCTGCCCACCCACAGCAGGGCTAAATCCTGAAATCCTGATTGCAGTGACCAGCAAGGGGGCGGGTGAACGAGAGGCACAGATTGTGGCCAGAGATTAGTGAAACATTCGAATCTGATTTCCCCAGGAACAGCATCTGCCTGCAAAGGCTTGTCAGAGAACTGGGGCCAGAAGATTTAGTTATAAAATGACTCCCCCACCCCCATCCTTTCCTTAACCCAAATAATCCAAATAAACACTTGCTGGACCTGAGTGGGGACTGAAAAGGAGACTCTGGGTAAACTGCTCAAAGCCAGCTGCCGCAACTTAGGGCTGGCTCTGCAGGTAACTGAGTGTTAACTTCTCATTTGCAGGTGAATACACAATCATGACGGCTCATTTTCACCTGAAAAGGAAGATTGGCTACTTTGTCATCCAGACCTATCTTCCCTGCATAATGACCGTCATCCTATCACAGGTGTCCTTTTGGCTGAACCGGGAATCCGTCCCAGCCAGGACAGTTTTTGGTGAGTGTCCCCAAGCCAGGTCCGGATGCTGGGATGTGGTGAGGGACCCTAATGACTCTTGAAGCAACAGCAACCACAGCCAGAAAACTTCCAGTGCTGCCTGTACTTGTGTGATCGGGTAAGAATTTAATGTTAAGGATTAGGATTTAGGATTTCTTTCTAAAGGAGGGTTTGGGGAATAACTCATGGTCTATTTGATAGTTATTTGCATTTAGAAAAGCCTTTTTCTGAGGTCCAAAATTACCAGCATGTATATGTGTGATGTGAGATTTTGTATACAGGTTGAGCATCCCTTATCCAGAATGCTCAGGACCCAGAAGTGTTTTGGATTTGGGATTTTTTTAATTTTTTTTAATACTTGTATGATACTGGTTGAGAATCCCTGATTAGAAAATCCAAAGATGAGCATTTCCTTTAAGCATCATATCGGGGCTCAAAAAGTTTTGGATTTGGGGGCATTTGGGGTTTTAGATTATTGGGTTAGGGATTTGAAACCTGTAGTATTTTCTCAGACCATATAAAGTACAAGTTTATAAGTTATCGGGCAGTTTCCTTTGAAATATGTGTGCCACTTTAACATTATCCACCAGGTTGCAATGTGACATAATAGTAAAAGATCAAACATATGTGACAAGAATCTAAAGCAACATCCCTTTACATCCCTTTACATCTCCAAGTCCCAGAGTGGAGACTTAGGTTTAGCTCCGAGGAGGGGCCGCCTGGGCACGCAGGCGTGGATGAGTGTGCTGACTCTGACCTTGGGGCCTATTTAGAAGTGAAAACTAAATACGGTGGTTTTGCAGGTCCCTCATGTCTTTCTAAACTGTAAGGTGCCATTTACACGACGGCCCTTGCTGTTGCAGTTTCCTTTCCAAGGAAGGGAAAGTGAGCTTCTGTCTATTATCTCCTGATGCTGCCACAGAGGGTAAGCAGTGGAAGGCCCAGCGAGCTTGAGAGGGCTCAGGAGGGCCCCTGCCCTGCCATGGAGTCACCTGTCCCTCCTCACTAACAAAGCTTGACTGAGCTTCAGGGTTGTGTGGGGAAGGTGTAAAGGAGGGTGGCTCCTGTGCAGGCTGTGTTCCCCAAATGAATGTCCCCAGTGAACTCTTCAGGGTAAATGTGGTAGGCTGGCAGGGAAAATGTTGTTTTTACAGACTGTTTCCTTTTGGGAATCCCCAATGCCATCAGGATGTTAAAGGCCAAAAAGACTCAAGAGACTGGTCTAACGTCAGGCAAAGCCCCCTGCCTCAGACCAGTGATTAACTGTATTTCTTAGAAAAATCAAGTCTCCTTCAGCATTAATTCACTGCAGGGCGCCTGCTCCCTGAGCCCATGGGAAGGTCTCTGAAGGACAGCATTGAATGGAAACCACTGGCTGCTGTGACCCCAGCAATATTATGCCCCTTTGGTGCCGTCCCGGTTTCCTGGGGCTGCTATGACCAAGTCCCACAGATGGGGGTCTTACGCAGTAGAAGGCTATTTGCCTGTTTCCCCACAGCGCTGGAAGCTGGAGGCTGAGAGCAGGGTGCCAGCAGGATTAAGGACCAGCCTCTCTCGTGGCTCCTGGTGGCCTATGGCCATGTAACTAACTCCATGTGCACATCTGTGTGCACATTCTCCTTCTTGTAAGGACCCCAGTCGTACTGGATCAGGACCCATGCTAATGACTTTGTCTGAACTCAGTTACTTTGTAAACACTGTATTGCCAAATCAGGCCCCAGTCTGCAGGACTGGAGACTAAGACTTTGACATATGAATTTGGGAGGCGCACGAGTTGAGTGACAGCAGGAGCATCCCACCCACACACAGGTGCACACTCACATGGACAGAACTGCCCTGAGGGGGAGGCCGGACAGCAGCACAAGCCATGGGGACTGAGGGACTGCCCAGGGTCTGGAGATGGAAGATGGCCAGCTGGCGAATGTGGGCACATAGCTAAACACTTTTAAAATCTTCACTTTTAAAATCCCCACCTGCCAAGAGGGGATAATGAGACACCTATCTCCAATGTGGCTTATGTCACAGTCTTGACACTCAGTAGCTGCCTCCAGTCCTGAAGAAGCAGCCTCTCCAAGGGACCTGACCTCACGTGGCCTTGCACTGCAGCCTCCAGAGAACGACACTGTGCCTTCTCTGAGGGGCACAGTGCCCAGACTGAGGCTCACACTGGGCCCCTCTAGTCTACAGGGGGGCTAGTCTTCAGGACTGCAAGCCTGTCTCCTCTGTTCGCTGGGGTCCCAGCACTTACACAGTGCACGGTAGTTGGGAAGTGCTTGTGTGAGCAGGATAGCCCTTCTCTGCTGGATCCTGCCCTAGTGAACACCAGCCATTTGTCTAGACCAGTGGTTCTCAACCTTCCTAATGCCGCAACCCTTTAATCCAGTTCCTCATGCTGTGGTGACCCCCACCATAAAATTATTTTCATTGCTACTTCATAACTGTAATTTTGCTAATGTTATGAATTGTAATGTAAATATCTGATATGCAAGATGGTCTTAGGCGACCCCTGTGAAAGGGTCATTCGACCTCCAAATGGGTCGCAACTCACAGGTTGAAAACCGCTGGTCTAGACCAAAGTGGGACCCAGATTCCTGCCCTCCTCAGTTCATGCTCCAAAAGAAGGAGACAGTCAGGATAAATCAAGTAAGCAGCCTCTGAAATGTTGTGTCGTGTGCTGTGAAAACAGTGAAGATGAAGGTGACCCGGCTCTCTCGTGTGCCTGCCTGTCACTCCGGGGTGCTGCTCTGGGTCCCTGGTGCCGGCACTGACCCATTCCTTTCCTGCTCCACCCGCCTGGCCTGCAGGGGTCACCACAGTGCTGACCATGACCACCCTGAGCATCAGCGCCCGGAACTCTCTGCCCAAAGTGGCCTACGCCACCGCCATGGACTGGTTCATAGCCGTGTGCTACGCCTTTGTCTTCTCTGCGCTGATCGAGTTTGCCACGGTCAACTACTTCACCAAGAGAGGCTGGGCCTGGGATGGCAAGAAAGCCTTGGAAGCTGCCAAGATCAAGGTAACGCCTGCTTCCCCCCGGCCTCCAGACTCCTTGAAGGTTCTCGTTCTGTGTCCCACTGTGCGACCAGGTGCTGGTCTGCCTACCCTCCACAAGCCCCCATGTCATCCTTCTCTCATGGTCAAGGGCCCTAGGTCATCCTGCTCACTGACGGCCACGCCTCTCATTTATTTCCAATCACCCATTTCATTGGAGCCAAAGGTCTGACGTGACGTGAAGGGCTCGGGCTTGTTTGTATTCCAGCCTATGATTTTTCAGACCTAAGTCCTACCTCATTAGGAGTGACTGGTCCGGTTTAATTGTGTGATCTGTTATTCTGCTCCACTCTGTTCTTACACCACTCCACCAGGCATGTGTCTTCTTCAGGGTGGCGCTCAGGTATTGTGAAGAGGGCACTCAGCTCAGTGGGAGCAGCTGGTCAGAGAAACACACCCAGCCCACTGACTGAGAGGTTTGACCCCTCTGCACCACACACATAAATTGCGGGCAGCCTCGCTCTGTTCAGAGGCGTTAGTCATTGAATGTTTAAAGGATGATTTGTGCCTAAATTTTCAAACATTCAGAGTAAAACTGTTGGGGTGGCGCCTGTGGCTCAAGGAGTAGGGTGCCAGCCCCATATACCCATATACTGGAGGTGGTGTGGGTTCAAACCTGGCCCTGGCCTCCCCCCCAAAAAAAACTGCAGAGAAAAACTGTTGTACAAGATTCCAAGCTGCATCATTTCCGTGGGGAGACGCGGGCAGCATACGTGGCTCAGAAAGGAGTGTGGCATGTGCAGGGCCGCTGATCATAGCACACATGGCAGAGACAGAGAAGAGCAGCTCAGAGCCATTAGGGCAGACTTGAAAGTGAGACTTCACCTGTGCCTGGGAAATCAGCCTGACAGGCATCCTAGGAGGCAGGCAGGAAGTCTGGAATCAGGTTCTGACCCCAACCAGGGCCTACAGCCTAGATGCCCTGTTCCACCCTCAGCCCCAGCTTGCTCTTAGCATTTCTCTCTGCTGTTCCCTTTCCCAGGAAGAGTCAGTGCTGACTTGAACTGGTCCATGTGGCTCTTCCCACTTCCAGATGCTAGGAATCCCCCCACATACAAGTGCAGCTTGCCAGGGTTGGAAGGCCTAGCAGGGCCCACTCTGGGCCCGCCACAGATGGAGGGAGCAGGAGCTGGAATAGTGGCCTTGACAGTGGGAGCCATGGGCGTGGGTGTGTTTTGGGAGCTGGGAGCATTTGTAGGGACAGGCCAACCCAGACTGTGCAGACCAGAGAGCCAAGGGTACTTGTCAGGGTGGACGAGGGAGAACGGATTCTGGGGAGGGGGGCTTCCCAACACCAGCCCTGTGTTGCTGGAAGGTGCCTGTATGCCAACTGCATGGGTCTCAGATGGTTGCACAGTGGTGAGCTGGAGATAGCCAGGTTTAGTGTTAGGGAGCTGGGCGTCCCCGGCATTACCTGAGGTTGCCAGGCTCATTCCTGTGGGTCCTGGAGGAACATGAACCCCGGGGTAAACAGAGAGACAAAATGTTGTGGGTGTTGCTGACAGTGTCTCAGAATTGTCAGCCACTATGTGCTCCCTCAGTGGGCTTGGCCACAAGTCTGAATGGAGACCTGAGGGAGGAGGCTGGGCGGTGACACGCGTTGTCTAACCCCACACTAGCAACCACCTTCCAGAATAAGCAGCACGCCTCAGTCAGGCAGGTGGAAGGGCAAGGCCACGTGTCCCTCCCTGGAAGGTCCACATACTGGGGGTTCCAGCCCTGCTGTCAGAGAGGCTGTGTGCGGTAGAACCATCTGGGCTTCCACGGGCATTCAGGCAGCCACACCGGTGCAGACACTGGGCGTGAGCGTGGGTGAGCAGGGCTGCCCTTAGCCTGCACACGTAAACCGATATGTGGACGCAGAGAGAGCGGGAAACAAGGCAACATTCCCCACTGCTCCATGTCCGAAGCCTCAGGAACAAATTCTGCAGCAGAGTGTGGGGGCTGAGGCAGCTTTGAAGGGTGAATACTTGGGGATGCAGAGAGTAAAATTGGAAAGGCAAAGTGACTTGGGCAGAGGAAGACATTGACCTGTGATGCAGGCCCAGCAGAGCCTCGGCCCATCCACCAGGGAGCTCGAGGCAAGCGTTCTGGGTGGTGCCCTATGCCAGGGGAAGTAGCCAGGACTTCAGACTCCTGCCTGGCTGGCCACCAGACGTGGGGGCTCCCCCCAGAAGGATGAAACTGGGGTCAGGTAGCCGTCTACAGCGAGGCTGCCCCGAAGGGGCTGATACCTGGGACACATATGCGTGTCCCGCTCAGCATCGCGACTATGTCGAGCTCTGCCTGGTACTTCTCCTGCTGCTCATCCTCCCCAGTACAGACACAGCGGAGCAGGGTCTTCTAAAGTGCTGTCTCTGCCTGGCTCCTATCAGTGATGAGAACCATTCAGACGTGACGGTCATGTTCCCTGGCCTGGTGGACCAGCTGGGCGCTCCCACAACGGGGGGGTTTCAAAGTGCACCTTGTAGGTGGGGTATGGCCTGCATCCTTCAGGGACCCTCGAGATATCCCAGGTGGCACTCATGTCCTGCACCTGCCTGGCACTTACCTGCCCTCTGCTTGATTTTTGTGTCTTTTTTTGGTTTTTTTTTGCAGTTTTTGGCTGGGGCTGGGTTTGAACCCGCCACCTCTGGCATATGGAGTTGGCGCCCTACTCCTTTGAGCCACAGGCACCACCTGTGCCTTTTGTCTTTTACTTTTTTTTTTTTTTTTTTTGAGACAGAGTCTAACTTGGTCACTCTTAGTAGAGTGAGATGGCATCACAGCTCACAGCATCCTCAAACTCGTGGGTTCAAGCGATCCTCCTGCCTCAGCCTCCCAAGTAGCTGGGACTACAGGTGCCCTCCACAACACATGGCTATTTTTTAGAGATGGGATCTCCTGCTGGCTCAGGCTGATCTCAAACCTGTGAGCTTAGGCAATCCCACCTGCCTTGGCCTCCCAAATGCTGGGATTACAGGTGTGAGCCACTGAACCCATCCATCTTTTACATATTTTTAATGGTTGATACCTTTTCTTTATTATCCTATATTTCCTAAATTTTATTAATAAGATCATACTACTTTTGTGTTGGAATATAATTTTTTTCCAATATTTTATGACACAAATTTTCAAACATACAGCATCGTTGAAAGAATTTTATAATAAAAGCCTGCCTGCATTTAACTGTGCTCGTGTCAACCTCATCTACCCATTTGTCATCTCTCTCTAGATTCCTCCATCCCTACACCCATCTTCAGTCTACCAATCAACATTATTTGTGACACATTTCAAATAAATTTCAGATGACAGTTCATTTCCCAATAAATATGTCAGTCAGCCTGTATAAAGGGTACCTTTGCTGAGTATTGGCAAACGCATCCTCCTGTATACCACAAATCCTGTCACAACAGACAACAGTCTCTAGACAGTTCACCAGGCCTCCTCCCAGGCACCTCCTGTGCTCCTCTCCAGGTGTGTCCACTATTGCAATTTTTCCCACCATAAATCATCTTGCCTGTTTTAGAATTTTATATTTGATGAAAATGAAATATATATAGTCTCATAAAAATATTTACAAGAATGTTCAGTCTTCCATTTGATTCCACAATCCTATTACTTGGCATCTACCCCAGAAGGAAAAAACATGCTTTTATCATAAGGACATTTGCACTATATTGTTTATCTCAGCTCGATTTACAATCACCAAGATGTTGAAATAACCCAAGTGCCCATTAACTCATAAATAGATTAATAAACTGTGGTATACGTATACCCCAGAATAATATTCAGCCGTAAAAATGAGGGAGACTCTACATCTTTTGTATTACCCTGGATGGAGTTGAAGAACATTCTCCTTAGTCCAATACCAAAAGAATGGAAAAGCAAGTATCCAGTGTACTCAATATTAATATGAAGCCAGTAGACGATCTAATACACGCCCACACGGGAGAAGAACTCAATTCAGTTCGAGTTGAGGGAAGTGGGACAGAGACCCGGGAGAGGAGAAGAGGTTGGACTGGTGAACTCCCACCTACCAGGCACAATGTGGGGGTACATGGCACAGCTCCTGGGGGAGGGCACAGCTACAATAGGGACCTCACCTAACAAACACAATTGTTTGTACCTCCATATTAATCTGAAGTTTTAAAAAAGAATATTCATAGCCGCTTAATCCATCGTAGTCAAGACTGGAAAGATGAGTAGGAGAGCAAGAAGATGAGGACATATCCAGGCAGGGACCCACCACCCAGCGGTGAGAAGGACTGAGCCACTGTGGTGCGCCACAGCATATATGGTTCTCAGAAGCATGAGGCTGGTGGAGAACATCTCACCTGGAGAGAACGGAATGATTTTTAGCGCCCTCCTTTTCCCTTCTTGGTCGGCCTTTCCCTTAGGCTTTCCTTGTATCCACATGTCTTACTGTCTCCCAGAGGTGGAGAAACGATGGCTGCTGTGCAGTGTAAGAGAAACCCTAACTCGGTTTGCGTTAGATTCTCAAGAGATGCCAAGCATTAATATCAATAATGGCTCTCACTTATGCGCTCGGGTCCTGTCTGCTACTGCCTGGGGTTACAGACCAAGACGGTGGTGGCTTCTGCAAGCGCCACGCCGGTGTGTCTCTGCCTGTCTTGAGAGATACACCTTTAGAACTCCAGAGGGCGCTCACAGGGCGCAGACTGCATGTCCTTACAGTCTTTATTATTTTTTTCAGAAAAAGCGTGAACTCATCCTGAATAAATCAACAAATGCTTTCACGACTGGGAAGATGACCCACCCCCCGAACATCCCAAAGGAGCAGACCCCAGCAGGGACCTGGAATGTGTCTTCAGTCTCAGTGAAACCTCCCGAGGAGAAGCCTTCCGAAAGCAAAAAGACTTACAACAGCATCAGCAAGATCGACAAAATGTCCCGAATCGTATTTCCAGTCTTGTTTGGCACTTTCAACTTAGTTTACTGGGCAACGTATTTGAATAGGGAGCCGGTGATTAAAGGCGCTGCCTCTCCAAAATGACCCACCGTCCGCCCAGACTCCCTGAGAGCCACACTCCTAGAGCGGTTGCACCAGGGAGGGTGGAACTCAGAGGGCCTCTCTCCCCGTTTGGGCGCTCTCTTCAAGGAAATTTTCGCATGTTTAATAATATGTACAATTAATATTGCCTCAATGTTTCTATATGTTACTTCAGATGTTTCAAAATGTCACATTGGTAAATAAAGCAAACAACTTTCTAGAAAAACAGGAGACAACGGCTGACACTCGGGGTCTTTCACTGAGAGTTTACAAACAAGATAAGTCTATTTTTAATGGCTCCAAGTGTTACCTAATGAGGTGTTTTTTATACTTCCAGTGTCATTTCATACAAAATTTCCCAGAAAAAGAATATTCTGGGAATGCTCCACGGTTATTACTTGAGCAGTTATTGCAAGAAGCAAAGATCACAAAGAGCACATTTTTCATTCTGAGGGAACTTGAACATTTCTGTACAAAGTGAATTGCCTTTGATAATTCTTACTGTTCTGAAGTAGAAAAGTGCTGCATGACCTCACGTGAAGAAATAGAATAGACAAACATTTATACAGACACATTCAATAACAAATACTCACATATAGTATGTTTCCCTAGGGAAAAGTTTAACTACTTGAAAATTCTTTTTTTTTTTTTCTTTTTGGAAAAGAAACTTATTTCCCACTCCACCCCACACTTCCCACTAACCGAGAAAGAAAAGGTGATGTGAAAATGTGAAGGTGTTTGATGGCACTGGGCCTCTGCGTTCGCTGTCTCTGGAACGCCGACCACTCTCCCTGCAGGCGGCGTGTAGTGCTTCAGTGGTGAGACCTTGTAAATTATTTTTCGTTTTCTTTCCTTATATGTATTTCACGATTGACTTATGGCTCTGTTAGCTTTTGTATATGAATCTTAAATGTTCATTAAAAAATAAAAAAATGAACTGATCTTGTGGGCTGATGTCACTCTTGTTTTTAAATTTCACGTTTTGGTGAACTTATCTCCTAGAAATAACATGAAGCAAACCCATCATGAAATTGCTTTGGGGAAAAAAAATACAACACAAAACAAAAATCGTACTTGGCAGCTCCCCTCAAGTCCAGTCTAATTCCGTAGAGTGATAGAGAGAAAATGTATTTAAAACACAGTGAGAGTGTTAGCAGCCTCTGATTAGAGGTTTTTCCAAGTTCTTGATCACTGGGAGAAGAATTTCAGGATGCACTATGCAAGCCAAGCTAGCGATGTTTTTGTTTTGTTTTTTGTTTTTTTTTTACTGAAAACAAAAGTACACTCTCTCAAGAGAAAGAGAGGGCGGGATGGGAAAGAGCAGCTCACTGGAAGAAAGTGGGTTTTGGTCTTCTGAAGTCTTACTCATTGAGGGGAGGAATATTCAAGGCTAAAGCATTGGCTTTTACTAACATTGGGGTGGGATTCTCATTTTCATAGTTTGGATGATTGTTTCAGAACTGTCAAGGCAATTTCAAGGGCAGAGAAATTTTAAAATGACAATGTAAATGACACCATAACTAACCAAGTATGTGTCAGGTGTTGAAGGGAGCTGACAAGCCAGTTGAAGCTGGTTTTTGTCTGCAATTATCAGCACCTCTAGTAAGGTTCTGTTTGAAGATTATTTTAACAGCCATACCCAATCTTCCAAGCCTATGCATCGGGTCTCAGCCCGGTCTCCTACTCTAATGAGTGTAAAAAGGTAAAACGTGACATTCTTTTCCATCGTATATAACTCAGAGGTGCAGTGCCACTGGGTCTCCACCTTACAGAGGGTGTTTCTGGGGCAGGTGTTTGCTGTAGGCAGGGTGACTACCCTGGGTCTTTAAATATGCAAAGACTACATTACCCCTTCTGTACCTGCTTGCTGGCTCTCAGAAATGGCAGGGTGAAGGTGAGGAGGAAAGGTCAGGAGGAAAGCTGCTTAAGGGCTCACATAAGAAATACTTCCCTGGTACAAAGGATGATATATTTTAGAATAATGTGTGTGCTTTCTATTTCACCTCAGCATAAAACCCACCAAAACAAAAAATAAACCTAAGTCTCAATGTTTCCACTTACTATTTAGATACTTTTCTCTTATACAATCCAAAGTGTAGCTTTGCACTATCATTTGGAGAAAAACATACAACCAGTTGTGTCCAAAAGGCTGAATATATAAACATCCACCTTGAGCACCTCAAACCTGATGGAAGATGGTGTCCTCCACATGGGATCGTAGCGATTTCCTGGACGGGTCTAGCCTTTGTTGTGGAAAACCCTCAGTAAGCTCCGGTTTGAAGATTCACCTTCTGTGTGTATATGCTGCTAAACCTCAAAGCTGGTGACTGGTGAGAGGGGTGTTACTTTTCTGTTCTCTGATTTTGTGTTATAGATACGTCAATGCTTGTTATGTTTAATGAGAACATGATAGAGAATCACCTTGGGGAAATAATAGCAAGGCAAATTTCAAAAATTTGGGGAAAATAATTATAAATTACAGAGCCCTACTTTTGGAACCAGGATATTTATCTACTTATTTATGAGAAGGATAGAGAAGTTTATTAATGTGCCTGCAAAAGAGAAGTCTGGCAGGCTCCCATCTCAAAGGACCAGCATCCTGCCTCTGAGCAGAGATATAGAGCCTTAAAGGGGATGGTTCTGATTGATCCCATCTTTGGCTAAGATGCTATCATCACCTCTGCCTGGACGATTTCTTGAGCCAAATCCTGTAGCACAAAGAACAAAGGACACTCTCCTGCTTCTCCTGACCACTGGCCTGAGGCAGGGACATAGGTTTTATTTCTCAGAAAGGGTAAGGGGTCTTTGCAGAGCGAGAGCACACTTTGACCTTTTTTTCCCAGACCATTTTCTCTGTTCCTTACTCTCCACTGTTGGTTTTATTGCTATCACACCAGAGTAAACCCCTCTGGAGGGGCCAGCTAGAGGTGATCTGAAGTATCTGCTTGAGAAAAAAAAATGAGAATGTTGATATTTTTGCTAGTCATTTTTGGTTATTTGGTTTGTCTGTAGGATAGAGGGACAACTCCTTGGTGAGACCTATGTCTCGTCTGTTGATCTGTCTCGCTGCTGGGCATGTCATCTTAAACCTTGTTTGGGACAAGTATTTCTAGACACGTTCTCGGAATTTGCAGAAGCCGGTCTCTTGGGTCACCTGCAGAGTACAGCTACTAACTGCACACTCAGAGGCCCCATGTTTCTCTCCTGACCCAGCGCTGTATTGGGCATTGGGTGCCCTTGTCAGGCCGCACACTTACACCCTGTCATCTGATAATCTGTAACTTCCTCTAAAACACTGCCCCATCAGTAGCTTGATGACAACACCTCTCCTCCTCCCATAGAACCAGTATATTTAAACATTTATCCTTTGACATCACCACATTAGAAAGAGAAGATTCTAATGCATCAGTAATCAGAATTGCTTCTGTACTTTTTCAGGAATCTAACACCTCAGAGTGTGTCCAAGCCTCAAGTGCTTCTGCAGTAACTATCAAAAGTGTAAAACAGAACAGCAAAAACCCTCTGTTCAAGATTGACAAGAAGTTTGTGAATCCTCAGACTTACTTGTCATGTTAATTAATACCTTAGAAATGATGCCTTTTGTATCTCATAGGACAAATTATGGGAACAGGTACAGCAAATGAGTATTCTCTACTTTACAAAGAGGGTTACCTAAACCCAAAGAAGTTAATCTATCAGCTCCAAATCATCTCACAAACGAGGAGAAAATGCAGGCCTATATTCCAGTTTCTAACTCACAGTTCACAACATTATGCAAGCGCTTCCAGACAGAAGTTGATTTAGAATAAAATTATAACCTAAAATGGAAAATCTTGCTTCAAGCTCTGGTTGAGTGATTGCCTATTAAGAATGCCCTAGGGAGAATTATTTTTTTGCAATGAAAACATGACCTTTAAGTCTGGCCTTTCTTATATAAAATTTGTGCTTCTGTGATTTTAGAAACCTATCTTAATGGAATGGACCTGTGTTAGGGTAGCACTCTCCCCTCTTCACCCTCCGGGGAGGGGCAGAGAAAGTACTGACTGACTGCAGCCAACTCTCTTGATGTGATTGTTCCTGCCAACCCCATGTGAATGATTATAGTGAGTATGTCAGAAAGGAACTGCCATAGGGGGAGGCATCGCTGACTGTGACACTGAGTCTTCAATCAACATTAGCCTGCATTGTAAGAACTAGCTTCGAATCAAAAAGAACCTTTTCTCTGGAAAATTGGAAATGCCACAGTTTGCTCAATGAAAACAGTATTTTAAATATTTTTAAATTAGCCTTAATGTCTTTTTATAATACCAGCACATCTGGAATAATCAATGCCACGAGCAAATATGGTGAGTGTTTGAATATGAATTACTCTGATCACTGCGATTACTTGCCAGTTTTGCAGTGATACAAGATGATTCTTTTGAAGTGTGCAAAAAGGTTCATCTCATCAAAGGTTTGTGTGATTATCTGTTTGTCATTTTCAATAAGACTATCTCAACCCTAAACACAAATGCTCTGTAGCCAATTTTGAAACGAGCATGGGTTCTTTACAGAAAAGTGTGATTCAAAAATATATTTACTGGCTCGGCGCCTGTGGCTCACCAGGCTAAGGCGCCAGCCATGTACACCTGAGCTGGCGGGTTCGAATCCAGCCCGGGCTGCCAAACAATGATGGCTGCAACCAAAAAATGGCCGGGCGTTGTGGCGGGCGCCTGTAGTCCCAGCTACTTGGGAGGCGGAGGCAGGAGACTCGCTTGAGCCCAGGAATTGGAGGTTGCTGTGAGCTGTGATGCCACGGCACTCTA